>OMLJ01050785.1:0-25846 GCA_900302595.1 Gadiculus argenteus | reverse complement strand
TGTGTGTGTGTGTGTGTGTGTGTGTGTGTGTGTGTGTGTGTCTATTTCCTGCTCATGGGAACCATGGAAAAGTGTTTGGAGACAAAAGTCGGAAAAGCTTTGTTGAAGAGTTTTTTTTGCAAATCCTATCAAAAAAGTTTCTCTCCTTCAAACAACTTCATCTTTATAAATTATATGTGGTTTGAACCAGATTAATTCAGGTTACTGCTTGCCAGAAAATATTGCTGCCACTGCTGAAAACAATCAGCCACAATGTGTGTTTTTCGTTGGTTATTGCATGGACGTAGGCGGAGGATTTGGCAATATTCTATGCATATTCTTCAGTAAATCTATCAATTCATCAAATCTTTTAGATTTGCATAGATTTACCAAACCAACTGGGAAAGTGGGCCATCTTTAGTAGGGCCATACCCTACTTTTCAGTTTCATAAGCATCCAGATACTGTGTGTGTTGCTAACGGGTGTGTGTTATAAACTATGCAGTAGACGTCTCTGCTGGCTGCTCTGCCTGCAGAGTAGATTCCTATGTTGATTATTCCGCTTTTGTTCTTATTACGTTGGTTTGAAATGATAATTTACGTTGATGTTTCAATAACGGTACATATGCTTCCTACGTATGAGCTTGGAAGTACAACTGACGGGGAGCCGCCACCTCTGGGTTAGCAACATGTCCACAAAACCTTCTTCCTTATTAAGCTACAGAAGTCCATAAACCATGACTCCTTCGTTAGACAATCTCTGGCTGCCTGGGAGGGCAAAGGTTGTGTCCTGTTTACAGCATCCCCGGTGGCAAAGTTCCTCCTAATATGAGGTGTATAGTGTGTCATCACAGACTGCGTTTTGATTCTGCTAGGTCCATGTGCTGTCTCATTAGTTGCCCATCGGAGTGAGTGATACTAACTAGTGTCTCTATTTATAGAACTCATCCAGACATCATGTTTACCTACGTAAGCTCAAGCCCAAAGCACACAGAAGTATAGTACGTTTCATATTCGTAACGCGACCCAATTTTTTACCAGAAAAAGAGCATATGGGTGAATGCAGCAGTGTTTGATTTTATTTTCTATATAGTCTATTTTGGATGCAAAAATTCGAACATAATTTCACTATCGTTCCAACACGGTGTGCTTTGGACCCTTAGATGGCCCCACCCCTTCCCCACAAGTCCCCCCAACCCAAAAGAAAACAGATGAGAGAAAAGCCTGGTGGGGCAATAGACTGGGATGGAGATTATTATATTGATTAATATAGATCATAGCCTGTTTCCGCTTTACAACCGCTGCTAATGTACTGGTTGGCCCCATGCATTGATTATGAAATCACTGTGCGAATGCGACGCATGAGATGCAACGGATTTAAACGGCTGCAGTGGCTTGATACTTAACTGTTAACTGTACACCTATATAATCATTAAGTCTTCATCAATATGTGTTGGTATGGAGGGCTCTCAGATAATACATAAGATAAACCTTTATTGATACCAGATGGGAAATCTACGTTGAAATTAACACTGAGACATTTGAAAGATGTATTCAAGGCAATATATGTATTGTTGTATTCATAAATGATGATTCTGCTATTTGTACATGTATATTTACATAGTCTATATCTAGGAGTCAGATTTTGGTTTGTAATTCCATCTTGCATGATGGCCCAGAGTTCTGGAGTCATGTTGGGACAGGATGCACTAGCTGATGTCAGCTACTTTATATGTAAATATATATATATATATGTGTGTGTATATATGTATTTATTTATCAATAAGTAAAAGAGACAGACGAGTAAAGAGACAGACGACACATGCACAAAAACACCATGAATTATTGCACTTACAAAATTCACATACAATATCCAGGTACCTAATCGCTTAGCTTAATAGGATTGATAGTCAAACAATATTCACATTGCAGAGCTGGAACTCAAGGTGGTCAAGGTGATGTAGAGGTCTGTCTGTGGTCGGCATACCACAGGGGCAGCCTTGCTTTGCTGGTCCAACACTGGGTCTAAAAGAGGGTTATTATGAGGGTAAAAGCCCTTGGCAAGAAGCAGAGAATTCCACATGGGTGCTTTCAGTTTTTATTTTCTTAATCACGTTGTTACTGTTTAAAGCACTGAAAACTATATAAAGGATATAAAAAACATAATATCATTATGAATAGCTTCACAAATTACAAGTAGGATATACATTACATGCAAACAATATTTATAGCTACGCAAATTACAAATAGATCAACACATTAGAGCACAATCAACATGCCTTGTTCCTATTTACAGAGGCTGCTAATTTTAATGTTAGGAGTTTTAAGATGAATTGCAGAAAGTTAATTGTTCAGCACCAATTATGGCATGGGGAAATTCTTCTTCCTTAAGATTTTTTGATCATAGTAGACGTGAACCACGCCCATACTGAGCCAGATTGTGAGACACACAGATTGAAAATAAGAGATTGAGAAACTGAAATGTTTTGAGTTATAAAGATATTGTCATTTTTAAATTACTAACCGTCACACACTATTAACTGTCAACATAAATGATACAGCAGCAAGTTAAACAAACTGTATCAGATTACTATTAATGATAGAAGGCTGGGAAAATACAACATGGGGCACTAATCACCACGATAAACAATAGCCACATACGTAAGGCAATAGCAACGTGAGCTTGGAGTAATGTATTTTTGACAGTGAGATTTAATGAGGCTGTTAAGTGCCACTCTAGCTCTACCTGCACTCAGACACATCATCCCATGATTTATCAACCAGAGAGATAGCAGCTCTACTTAGCCATTGCGGTCATCATCATACTTTCGAGCAAACAACCGTTTATGGTTTTCCGTTTATGATTTACAGTTTTTTTCTTTCTTTCATGCAATTTTATAAGAAGAAAGGCGCCCAAAAAAGCAGATGCAGTTTGATGAACTGAGAATCAACAACTTTTGCGAAAATGTATCGTGGGAAAGTAAATTGTATATTATATTTAAAATGGCACATTTGCATAAGGGCACCAGCTCAGCCGTAGCAGCCTGGAGACCATGCCATTAACATCAGATTGGCGTAGCTTGTGATTCTGGACTTTGGCGTCACCCCTGGTGACTTCAGAGTGACTTCAAGGTAAACTATTATCTAGTGTCAGCTTTGAGTTAGCATATAGTGTGTGCCGGTTCAAACATGGCAGACATTATTCAACTCCACGTACCAGCGGGAGATGCAGGATTTGTGTGTGAACACCAAGTTAAATGTTAAGTGCTTTTTCCATCGGGGTATTAAATGAGTCGAGACCTCAGAGAAATCATAATAATTGGCTGTTATGTTGTAAGTCACCTCGAGGCCAAAACTGACAAAATGTGCATTTAATTTGGCCATTTCTTTGACTCTGTGGAAGTTAGACACCGTGCTATTGCCAGCTGTAATACAGCAAAGGGTATTTTTAACAATTAAAACACCATTATCAACAGAAGAGTCAAACAGACCGTGGTAGGGCTGCTTAAACTGAAGTGCTGGTCTGGTCTTCATCAGAGTACATTCCAGGGTGAAGACCACCTGGGCTGCACTGCTGGTTCCCCCCCGCTGGGTGAAGGGGTGTTGGGGGTAAAAAAAAAGTGCTCTGGTGCTACCGTCTGTCACAAATATGTAATGTGTATAATGTTTAGAGTTTTTAAATCATTATGGATTGTGTATGAGGCAGGTGATGTATGTAGTTGTACGGTTAAACAGTAAAGGATGTACTGAACATTGTGATTTATTTATTGATCTCTGGTTATATCCTCCTATAACGTAAAGTATATTGAGATATTATATATATATTTATTATTAACTATTAACTATTAACTACTAATTAACTATTAACTTAACTTTAAAGTTGTCATCTCAAAGTTTTCAGTCTCATTCTCTGAACTGCTCTACTTGAGATTTGAATGCATGCCGCAAATATCGCCATGACACACAGTTTGTAACCTTTTATAATACTTCAAATGCAAGGGCCTTCATCAGTGGGTCTTAGGCTGAATCCCCATTGTGCTACCTCAGTCGACGAGAGATAGTCACTTACGGTAACTGACATTTATAGATATGCAAACATTTGGAATCGTCGGGATTGCCACTTTACGTAAGTGGCTGACCAGGACAGTTCTATTTGTAGGGTTACCCTCTACAGCTTTCCCACAGGTTTACTAGTGATCCCTGATGCAGAGACAGGATGAGTAGTTGACACATGTTTAAAGTTTTAAGATTCCTTCTAATATTCCACAGAGATTAGTGACTCTGTGGCTAATTTATTCTTCGAATCAAAAAGTGTGTGTACATTAGTACAGATTAAAAGTAACATTTCATTCCCCACCTTATCATAGCTTCCAATGTGCCCAGCATTTCTAAATAATATAATAATATTAATAAATTAATTTAAAAAATAATAATACATTAATAATCAGGACTGAAATAACCCCCAACACACAGATAATAATTATTTTTAATAGGCCAGAGGGGGGTCAAAATATTAAAAAGATGAATTGGTTAAAATAAACCATTACGAAAATCTCAGTATCATTTTGTAAAAAAAATGATGATGCTCCAACGGATGACAGCCCTCATAACCATAAATCACCTGAATACAATATTGACTTTGAATCATGTTAATTAAATGATAATTTCATCCTACATTTTCTACTGCAGTGTAGCATGTTTCTGAGTGTGAATGTGAAGAACAAGCAGTAAAGATATAGAATAACGCATACACAATATGGTTTCAAATATGTAAGTCTAGTTAAAACAAATTACAAATTACATTTCAATTTAGACATTTTTGATGGTTGAGTGAAGATAGACAATAATGTTTTAGGATTTTCTGGCGGTGTGCTGGAAAGACGCTGGACAAGCTAATAAAATTGCAACTCAGACCAGTAAATGACGCAGTGATTGATGTAATGCTGACCCCATTTTATTCTTTGCCATACCAACAAAAATGGAATAAATTGGGATTAAACTAAGCTCCGTCCTGCTTCACATCCTGTCTTGCATCCTTGGAGAGGAAAAGACTTCTGCATCCATCAACTCTTATAATTTCAGTTGAGCCCTTTCACTTGAGCCCTGAGCCTCTACTCTCCCTCTGAATCAGCCAAACCAGCAGAGCAATTCTAATTTTGTAAAATCAAAATGTTTGCATTTGTCACCACTCAGACAGTTTACCAACTGTACACATAGTATGGTGTGTACTGTGTGTGTGTGTGTGTGTGTGTGTGTGTGTGTGTATGTGTGTTTTTTTTTACATGTTTTGATGATCAATAATGTTGACTAACATGTTGAAATAATTATTTGAAAAATCTATACTTTGTATAATACTAAGATGCTTATCTAATTGTTAACAACTAGCCTACCCTCTGGAACTTCCTCAAGTACCCCTGGAATCACTGCTATCTAATATTTAAGGTTGTGACTTAAAGGGGTACTTCACCGATTTGCATTAGTAGTGCAGTAGTATTTTTTGCAGTAGTATTTTTGATTGATCGTGCATCCCTCCCTCATTTATCCCTGAGAAGGGAAAGCTCTGCATTTCTTTGATGCAAAATTAAGATTTTTGGTTCGCCAATGATGCAAAATGACGAGTTTTGCATCATTGCCGAACTCGATTTCAGAAAGAAATACAGAGCTTTCCATTCTCATGGAAAAATGAGGGAGGGATGCACGATCATTCAAAAATACTACTGGGTTTCTATTTATACAAAGCTTAATGCAAATTGTTGAAGTACCCCTTTAATACAATAAGTCATTTAGCAGACGCGTGTATCCGAAACAATCAAAGCAGACACTCACGGGGCTCCAATCTTTTGTAAATAAATGTTCTTCATTTAAATGTTAGATTGACAATTGTTATTCCTCATTCAAGTGGATACATGTGTGTGTGTGTTTGCTGTTATTGAACTTCATAAAGTTCACCTGTGGCCACATAGGAAGTCCTCTTTACTCCCATTGAGTATATGAAACATAATGAAAACCTTCTCTGTGTGCGTATGGGGGATATTCAGCACGCTTTGAGGGCATCGATTCAACAATGGGTCCTTGACAAACAATATGCTGATGCCCTTTTGACCCTCTCACTGCAGTGAGAGGCCATTCCTGCAGGCAAACACCACACAGAATATCACCCAGTGGTACATCATCCTGGCAACGAGTCGATCGGCGGAAAGCCAACCGCAAAACAGGAAAGAGCGAAATTGCTTTTTTCTTTCCTTCTTGCTCCAACACTCCTTCTGACTCACACTCTCGCTTTCTCCCTCTCTCTCTCTCCTTCTCTCTCTTCCATTAGTGACACGAATATACAAGCCACCTGGTCTTCTTTTTACGCTCTCCATCAAGGCCCCAATAAACCAAAAGTGTGTGTGTGTGGGGGGGTTTGTTTGTGTGTGTGTGTGGCTATACTTTGGCATTAAGCCTTGTGTTGAGGGTAAAGTGCTTCACCACTATATAAGATACATAGCCTGATAAGTTAGAGAGAATGATATTAATTCCAAAAGGGACATTTGATACAACTTTTTGAACTGTTTGAACCTGCCACTGTTCTGAATGTAATTAGTGTCCACACGTCCTTCTTTACTAGACTACTAGACACTAATTCAGAATAGAGGCAGGTTCAAACACACCTGGCTCCACAGGAAACCAACAAGCCAACCAAGAGCTTTCCGTGCACGTAGCCAATTGTAAGTGTTATCATAATAATTATAACATAACTATGTTTGTCCTGGAGAGTCATGTGGTGCCGAGCCGTACTCTGTGTTCGATCAAGCACACTTCATTTTAAATAATGTTTTTATGTAAAACTGCTACACAACACTGTTGTTGTAATGATACAACTGGGAGTTAGACATGATTAACAATGGAACCAACACCACAAGATACAAGATACAATTTATATTAGTAATATTGTTTGTTAAAAGAAAATAATTACATGGACTTCTGAGGAGAGTTATGCTGAACCTAAAAAAATAATAAATAATGGTTTGGTTCGGTACACACCGAAATGGAACGTGCATCGAACTTTTAGACCCGTACTGAAAATTTCGGTAGGAATACGTGTATCTTTACACCCCTAGTGTGTGTATATACGGTATTGGTATTCAACACCTGTATGGAATGGAAAAGCAATAAGTCAACATCACTGGTTGTTTATTGTTTGTTTTGAGATTTTCGTTCAAAGTGCTGATACCATGCTGTGCCCTCTGGTCGATTCTCCCAGAGCAGCGGAGGAGAATGATGATGGTGAGGGAGTCGCTATTGCACCACGACGGGGAAAGCTCTTGTGGAGGTGTACATATTTCCCCCTCAGAGACGCTTCCTGAAACAAAGGCAATAGGGCTGCTCGATTATGGACAAAATGATGATCACGATTATTTTGATCAATATTGAAATCACGATTATTTAACACGATTATTCCATCCAACTTTGGAAACGTGTTGTGTTCATTTCGCTCAAAAACACTTTTTAACAGACATTTCTTGGACTTTGACATTTCCCATTATGTGTGTGTGTGTGTGTGTGTGTGTGTGTGTGTGTGTGTGTGTGTGTGTGTGTGTGTGTGTGTGTGTGTGTGTGCGTGTGTGCTCAGTAAACAACCCAGAACAAAAGCATTTTAGTCTTAGCCCACTTGCAAACTGGAATGTGACAAAATAATAGTTTGTTCCCGATTATGTCATTTTTTAGATTGTTTGAAGCCATAATTGTAATCACGATTAAAATGTGATTACTTGCACAGCCCTAAAAGGCACCTCAGCCCAAGTTAGCCAGTTCACTTTGTCTCAGGAAAGCAAGGAGCCGGCGAGAATCATGCGGTGTGAAGTGTCTGGAGGGTGCCTTTTCAGGTTTCCTCTCTAGATTGAAGGTGGTGGTGATACTGGAGGATATCTGGCTTAGCAGCAGGAGAGAGGTCTAGGTGGACAGGATCACAGACACTGCAAGGGGCTGACTCAGGGGAGGGGGGCCTGGCAGGGCGCCCTTTAGTTGGAAAAAGAAAGCACAACTTGAAACCCTTCTCTGTGTGGGTGTGTGTACATATTCATTCCTCTGCATGTCTGTGGGTATGTGTAATGTGATGTTTGTGTGTATGGATATTTTTATGCGAGTGTGTTAGGAGTGTAAAGAACAAAAATCACAATTCGCTACGTGCCTCGGTTTTTAAGTCACGGTTCGGTATGTTTTTCGGTAGGACTACAGCAGGGTTAAAACAATACCAAACATAATTTTGTATTATTATTAAACAGTGGTTTTCTGAACAAACTGTCAACAATTAATACACAAAAGTAGGTCAATACTGCTGAAGAAAGTACAATTTACTGATAAGTAAATTTTTTCTTTGTTTTTGATTTGATTTATTAAATTGTATCAAACAAATTCCTTAAACACATGAAAAGACATAAAATACAATTGAGGATAAAAACACAATAAAGTCCAAGACTTATTGTGGTCCTCAACACAAAACATCAGGACAAGACAAGACCAGACACTCACAGAGTGTGTGATAATCAATAAAAATGCTTTGTTTCGGTACACACCGAAATGAAACGTGAATCGAACCGTTAGACCCGTACTGAAAAATGTTGACGAATGCGCGTATCTTTCCACCCCTAGTGTGTGTGTGTGTACTTGGTATTTATATTGAATACCTGTATGGAATGGAAAAGCGATAAGTCAACATCAGTGGTAGTTTATTGTGTGCTTGCTTCATAACCTCTAGCAATACAATTGTAGAAATCATGAGAAACATTTGTATTTATCACCTGTGGTTGGTTTGGGTAGATATTGGTGTCTTAGGTTTTATATTTCACCATCATGATGCAGAGAAATGCACAATACTAAAGCTGGCTCTTCTCCCAGGAGAGAGCTGGGTATAGGCTAGAATCTAACCAACAAGCCAACCAAGAGCTTTTTGTGCATCTAGCCGCTAGATGCACAAATAGATGGTTGGTTTGTTGGTTTCCTGTGGAGCCAGCTGTGCTTGAACCTGCCATTATTATGAATGTAATTAGTGTATAGACGGACCCAGTTGGGTGTTGCGCCTGGTGAATCAGTGTGTTACAGTAAAGAAGGACGTGTAGACACTAATTACATTCAGATAAAATTAGTGGCAGATTCAAACACACCTGGCTCCACAGGAAACCAACATGCCAACCAAGAGCTTTTCGTGCACCTAGCCTAATAGGAAGGAGAGGGCAGAAGTCAGGGATTAACTGGGTCTAGGATAGAGGTCATAGGTCATGGATAGCCTGTGCCTAGGGATAAGGTCATAGGTCAGAGATAGGCAGGGTCTAGGGATGAGGTCATAGGACAGAGATAGGCAGGGTCTAGGGATGAGGTCATAAGTCAGAGATAGGCTGACCTAGGTCTAAGAGAGATACGTTCACGGATAAGCATAATCTAGTCTAGGAGTAAGATGAAGGGTCTCTTAACAGTCTAGACCTTTCAGTGACCCCCCTCTCTCTCTTTAAAACCTCCCTGGACAAACACTGGCATTACAGATGATGGTTGGCACAAAACACCGCCCGAACCCTGGATGAATTCCCAAAAAGCATCTGCTTTCTGTACGGGTGCCATCTGCTTTGAGAAGCTCAGGGCTTGGGTGCTTTCTCCTACCCTGAGCCTGGGGTCCGTTCCATGTGGTTTCCTCACTAAAGCAAGTCAAAAGGTGTTTGATCTTAATGGTTCCCTCGGGAGCGGGGAAGCAGCGACAGAGTCACGGTGTGAATATTTCTGCCCAGTACAGCTACATGGCCCGCTCACTAGCACAGTAGTGCGTAGACGCGGTGGTTCCATCTCACGGTGGACTAATCAAAGGATGACACCTTTCGGATGTCACAGCCAACCGGTACAGTACAGGAAGAGCCCCCTGGGTCTATCTATATCTATATACTGTATATCAAATACAGTAATGGTACGTTTAATGAGGGTGTCTTGGTTCTGTCAACCACGTCATAAAGGCGGTATAAAACACAGCAACCATAGACTGAAATAGGCAGCAGCTATGAGCAGAGACCTGTGCTGTGTTTCCTCTAAGATCTTGATCTTCTGGATCTCCTACCGATGTGCAGACATACTGACGTGCGGTCTCAGCAGGGGGGGGAGATGTGGCCTAAAAATGTTTTTTCTTTAGTTCCGGTTTCCGACCGACCCTGTCAATTTATGTGTGACCCTAATTATTTTATGAGCTTGGGAAAAAAAAAAATAATAATTAATTGAAAAAAAAAACACAAGACAACATGCTGGGAGTATCCATTTCTGCTGTAAAAAAAAAAGTCCTACCTATCACTCGCTTCCACTGGAAAAATAAAATAATAAAATACAATAAAATAAATTCCCTACCTACCAATGACCTCAACTGACAACCAACAGGAACCAAATTTTTTTTTAGGCCTGTTCAGATTTGAGAACAACAAGGAATGATAGGCCTAACAACCAACCCCAGGCTTTGTTGGGCTGAGCTGGCAGTTGAGGAATGTTCATAAAGTAATACTTTTTGCTTTAATTTTTAAATGTTTTCATGTTGGGTGTTTCCATTGATTCATTTCAGTTATTAGTTATTCAGTTATTCAATTATTTAGCCGGCTTTTAGAATGGAATTGTTGCCACTTCCCAGTGGTGGTGCTGTTATATATATGAAAGAGGCCTTTCAAATACTAGAATAATCAATTTGGAGGCCGAAGCCCTAAGGTATGCAACGAGTAGGTGACTTCTGAGTAAAGGACAGTAACAAGTAAGCTATAGACCTGGGGTCTCTTTTATATCAAAGAGGGTCTCAAAGGATTTATACGATTATCAATCTGTAGTGCTGGAGTAATTACTCACAAAGCCTCAGCAAGTGCTCCATCTCACCCAGCCGCTCACTTTCAAGATTTTGAGCTGAAGTTCTTACCAGACCTCCCCCATCCATGTGTATTTGAGAATCAGACCTCTCTTTCATAATGAGTTTGTAATGTTTGCACATCTACAGTATATTAGTAACGGCATTTGCAATCCGAGCTCTCTGTTCAGAGTAATGACACGACAGAGAATAGACAATCTAGTAAAGGACAGGTGAAGGAGTCGATTAAGGGCTCATTAGTCAGAAGATGCGTTTGGGACATTAACACAAGGTGCAACCTCACCTCAGGCACCCAAGCTCTGCAACCCACAGTTTAAGTGCTCAGTTGCCTTTCATCCACCAATGTGCGAAAGCAGAACCCGCAACAAAAGTTTCAGAGTTGGAAGACACAACGACGCACATTTGTGGATGTATATTCAAAGATGTTATATTTGAAGATGTGAATATGATTTGCTGTTCACAAATCTTTAATTGTAAGTTAATAGTTTAACCTTTATTTACATGAGTTTTTTTTTTAATACATTCGTCAATAATATTGGCACTAAATTCACTCCATATCCTACAGCTACTTTCCAGTTGTTTCTCTAGAAGTGTGCAGCTCTTACATTTTTGTAGTCATAATCATTTCAACGATATGCTTGCTTGGATTGCCCTCTGCCTCATTGCAAGTCAATAACATCTGCTGAATGCACCAACCCAAATGTAAATGCAATTTAGAAAAACAAATAAACAATTGAACCAAGGTTATCTGGGAAGCACAATATGAGAGGAGGGAACAGGTCATTTTCTGGAATACAGAGTGTGGAGGTGAATCTGTTAAAGGTGCTCTCCTGTGTATCTCCCAATGGAAGAACACAATTATTCCTTTGAAACTTTGGAACTATAACTTTGGAAACATGTGTTCATTTTGCTCAAAAACACTTAACAGAGACATTTCTTGGACTTAGACATTTCCCATCAGTTCTCCATCCATTCCCCCTCATATGACATGTGTGTCTGAGTCATTCAGTAAACAACCCAGAACAAAAGCATTTTAGTCTTAGCCCACTTGCAAACTGGAATGTGACAAAATAATAGTTTGTTCCCGATATGTCATTTTTTAGATTGTTTGAAGCCATAATTGTAATCACGATTAAAATTGGATTAATTGCACAGCCCTAACCATGCACCCCCATCACCAGACCCCCCCAGCCCCATGTCCCCCTAACAACAGACACCCCAAGCACAAAGCACCCCACCCACAGCATCTCCAGCACCTGACAACCCCACTCACATTTTATCAATAACTTTTTCAAAGGGGCCCATTAGTTTTGAACCATTAGTGGATGGTTCATCTTTCTTTCTTCCTAGGGGTTGGGGGGCTTAGGGCGACTAATGCTGAAGAGATGTCTGAGGTCGAGGGGTGGGCACTGTTGTGGCACCAAACAACAGCAAAAAAAAAGCCTCGGACTGAAAAAGTCCTGAGGTGGGTACGCGGCTATTGATTATTTGGTCTGTTGAAGCCTAAAACTCTCTCTACCTCTAGTCTATCTTTCTTCATTTCTGACTCTTGAAAAAGATAAATGGTTTCAGAAACTGCTACTACAACACCCAGACTACCCTGAAATTGAAATTCTGGTCTGTTTAATTTTTGATTAGCCTCATCCATCCATCCTGTTTGCTAGCAGTTGATACAGATTCCGGCAGTTGCTATTCATTATTATGGTTGCTGTCACATTACCCTAGCATACATCAATCTCCCCTCCGCTACTGTACCCCCTTGTGTTGCTCCCTTTGGTTGGATGGGATTTGACAGGGCCCTGACACACACTGGCTGGCCCATTAGCTCAGGACTGGACTTGGCTCGTCTACCCCTTAACGCGACTGTAATGGACTGGCCCTCAGCCCTGACCAGACACTGAGATGCTAATGTGAAGGACTTAGGCACTCTGCTCGCCCTTTTACTTAAAAGTTAAGTTACTTTAAATTGATTATTGCTGGGAACAAATTTGTGCTTCATGCCAGAGTGTGAACTCACTGTGCATTGCGGCAAAAGCTGGAACGAATATGGCAACAGTTTGGGTCCATCAGCAAACTTCACAAGGTTGCTGACTCACTTGGCTCAAAGGTTGCAGGTCACTGGCTACGTCCCCATATCTTCTTCTGAGGTTTCTATGAGTAAAGCACCCATCGTTGATCCGCAGTAGCTCAGGTGGTAAAGCGGGTTGGCTGGTAACCGGAAGGTTGCTGGTTCAATCCCCAGCTCCTTCTAGCTGAGTGTCGAGGTGTCCATGAGCAAGGCACCAAACCGTAACTGCTAACGAAAAGCTGGTTGGGGTCTTGCATGGCTGACCATGAACGAATGGGTGATTTTGAGGCAATATTGTAAAGTGCATTGGGTGGCCATTGGTTACAAAAAATGCGCTATATAAATGCAGTCCATTTACCATTTACTTCCAAATGATATATTATAAATATTACTATTTAGCTGATGGTTCTATCCAAAGTGACCTTCAGTGAATCCAGATACAGTACCAAACACACCAACCTTGAGCCCTCAGAAATACAGAACGTTCTGGTGAATTTTTAAAGTGAATCACAAACTAAGAAGCAGACAGACAGAATACATAAAGGACTACCGAAAGAGGACAGCGAAAACTACCAGGAACATCGGGAGTGTTGGCACAGGAGTAGTTAGGCGTTAGGGGGTATCCATCTCCTCGTTTGGATGATCCTCTCAATGTTTTTGTGCGTTCTTTGTATGTTGTGTGTGTGTGTTTTCTGCTAAATCCTTGTGGTTGTGTCTCCTACAGGCCTTCTCTTCGTTTATGGGAACATGATGCCAGAGATGGAGGAGCTAGTCAATGAAAGGTCAGCTTTGTCTCTTTAACCTTGAATTCCTAGTACATTTGTTCTGTGTTCCCAAACTCCCCCTACCAGTGCTACAAATACCTCGAACATGTGCTCCCAAATGTCTTTAGTATTTCACCTCCATCTGCAATAGTTCACTGTAACCATTCAAAACAACTTTCTATGTATTCTCAAGGGTCAACCTTGACTCTCCTCTCATCTCTACTCTTCCTCTCCTCTCCCACCCTCTCTTCTCTAACCCTCTCCTGCACTCTCCTCTCCTTTTCTCTTCTCCTTTTTTTGTTTTGTTCTCTGATCTCTATTCTCTTTATCTTTTCTCATCTTTTCTCCCCTTTTCTATTATTTCCTCTCGCAGAGAGCGAGGGAGAGAGAGAGAAAGAGATAGAGTGAGAGACTAAAGGCCCAGCATAGCAGACATACTTGTATTTATAGGGATCATTACAGGCATACAGGGATACACATGCTTGTGTGCAACATGGCAAGGTTAAGCAGCGTAGGACCATCCGCTACCCTGTAGTACGGTCATCCAGGCTTATGAATGGGGTCTTCACGGATCAGCAGATCAGTCTTGCTATCAGTGACCTTGGCCTGGGCGATGTGCGCGCCATGCTAGTCACTTTGATTTATGGTCCGGTCCTCACACTCCTAGGCCCACTGAGTGACCTACATATGTATACGTCCTACAGTCACAGAACATATGGGCACACTGGAACAGATGGGAAGAGGGAGCGATGAAGCGTGAGGGAGAGATGGGTGGGGGGGGACATGAGACGGAGAGAGATAGTCTGTCTGTATGAGTCGGATTCATCCGCTTGAGAATTTATTTTTACCATAGTTGATGCTGCAGGTGTCAGTTTAAACGTTAACGGTTTAAATGACTGTTTGTGTGTGTGTGTGCGTGTGTGGTATGCCCTTATTGTGACCTCAATAGTGGCCCCAATGGTCTTCTTATATCTTAGGTCCATGACTCACCTTCAGTGTATCACCGTGGCACCTGCCTCTCCTCCTCCACCCTCCTCTCTTCTTCCTCCTTCCTTTCCTCCCTCTCCTCCTCCACCCCCCTCTCTTCCTCCTTCCTTTCCTCCCTCTCCTCTTCCTTCTCCTTTGTCTCAACATATTCCTCTTATCTTCTCCTTCTCCTTCTTCTCCTACTCATTTTATCCTCCTCCATCTCCTTCCTCTCTTCCTCCACATCCATCTCCTCCTCCACAAAGATGGTGAAATGCAGGGTCTACATGGAGGATTGTTGTATTTAGGTATTAGGGTAGAGATACTTAAACGTAGGCACTATATTAAGTATTGATACGTTTAGGTATTAGGGTAGAGATAGTTAAATGTAGGCACTATATTAAGTATTGATACGTTTAGGTATTAGGGTAAAGATGGTTAAATGCAGGTTCTAGATTAAGGATTGTTAAATTGTGAGATGGTTAAATGTAGGTACTGTCTCAAAGGTGGTTGAGTTTAGGTATTATGCTAGAGAAGTTTAGCTGTATGGACTAGATTAAGGATGGTTGAGTTTAGGTAGGGCTAACGTCTGGATAACAGTGTTTGTTTTGGCTGATAAATGATCTTCAAACTTTGCTCTGAATATCGAATCATGCATCAGAATACAACCAATACAATGACACAGCTATAATTTTAGAGCTTATATTTCTATTTCCTGTAAAAAGGCATTATAAAACATTGCGATACACGGCTTGGAAAAGCGGAGGAGCTGTTTTTAAAGGTTGCATTGTCACGCTGACATTTTAGCTAAATAACCGCAATTATCGATGAGCGTCCATCGCTGGAGTCCCTCGCTGGAGTCCTGCTGCGCTTCTCCCCGCTTCCCTTTCTCTTCACCAACTGAGCGTACACCGACCCAGAGCAGGGAGCGTGCATAAAGCCTGGTATCTCTGCCAAACACGCTTCTACTTCAAATACACACTTTCCATTCTTGCCCAAGCATGATTCTCGTTCTCATTCATTCATATTCAATTTGTTTTGGAATCAAAGGCTTTCTCGGCATGACAAAATAATATATTCCTTAATATTGCCTAAACAGCAGCAAGTAATGGTACACCAAGAAACCTTAACGGTAACGAGGACAATTGTGAACAGATGATTGATATACAGTTAGGTCCGTGTAGCATTCGTTCTTTTCGGTTTCAATTAAGTACAGAAAAACAATAAAATGGGAAAACGGTTATTGAAACTGTTATTTCATTATTCCGTTTCTAGTGTCAAACAAAAAAAACAAATTTTGACTATCATTTCAAATATCATTTCCATATCTAATGTAATGTTCATTTAAAACATACAATCAAAAAACAGTCTCAGTGCCTATTTTGATTTTTATATTTTATTCTCTGGTTTCTGTGCCCCAGAAGTTGTGCTGCTTAGCGCGCTGCGTGTGAATTCAACATTTCTCAATTTGCGTTCTCAGTCGGAGCCCAAGTACTGTTCCAATTCTAAGGCCGTTTCTCAATACCAGCAAAATGGACTTCCAAGGACGCAAGTCTGTACTTGCAATTGGAACAGCAGCGGACTCGATGTCGTCACCACCTCAGCTCTGTTCACTGTGCTTTACGGCCGCATGTAGGCATATACTACTGAACAATATAAACTAATTATATCAAATAAAACCCCAGCCTCTTTCATTTTAAAATAGTATTTAAATATTTTGAATTAATATAAAGGAAAAGATATGCATGTCGTGTGTATAAGCGTGCACACACACAAACGATCGAATGGATCAGACCGGGATTTCCATTGCCGTTGCGATGGGTTTCCTCTATTATGTAAAACAAAACCCCCGCCTATTTCATTTAAAAATAGTATGTAAATATTTCCAAGTACGCGAGTCCGTAGTCTGTGTACTTGGTGTTGAGAAACGGCCTCAGTGTCAACAAAGGAGAGTCTATCGGCTACCTGTGGTTCAACTGTTCTCGAGTCGGATGGAGTCCAACAATTACTTTCTTAGGAGCGAAAGGTTTGGAAAAGCAGAGAAGTAGTGTGGTGCAAATTAAGTTCTTGATGATTGCGAGACTAGTTAGCTAATGTTTATGTACGTGGTTTTCTATATGCATGGATCTTGATGGCAGCCAAGGCAAACCAACATCTACTGATACAGACTGACCATCCAGAAATGCATGTGCTAGGCAGCATAGCTTCAGCTGCACAGAAACCAAAGAGAATACAATATCAACATTTATATCAGCACCGATACTGTTTTTTTAATGTTTTGAATTGAAACATTGAATTATATGCTAAAAATAAAGGTAAAAGGTTTTCCCTTTATTTGTATTTCTGTGGTCTAAAAAGAACTGCTCCGAAATCATGATTAAGGAGAATATTGTCTGGTAAAATTAATGGTTTCCTGCTGATATACAATAACACACAAATTACACATTATTATTACTGCGCTTTTCATGAAAAACTAAAATACAAAGCTCTGAGGTACAAAGAACTTCGACATTACAGTTTAAGATAACAAATCACTTATCTACATTGAAGAGGATCTAAATGAAACAATAACATTATATTGTATTGTCATACTGTAATGTAATTGATAATACACATTTCTTACTAAGAAGAAATAACATATAAAAAGCTATATGTGAAAGCTGGTTTTATTACAAAAAAGGGATAATACGTTGTGGTTGATACTGAGTGGGAAACAAAAAAGATGTCAGACAGGGTCAGGGGTCACCTGCTCAGACAGGGTCAGGGGTCACCTGAGCAGGTCGATCAGATCAGTTGCTGTTTCAGTCTTCCTTCTTATGACGATCCACCGTCGACCTCCTCACCCTTTTTGTTTATCTCCTCGCTCCACCTCGGGCCAACATTTTGGTTTTCGGATGGGTGCGCTTGGCAGCCCTTTTCACATCCAGACAGCATTAAAACAAACACACCCAGAGCCAGCCAACCGCCAAGTGGCTTCCTCTGACCATCCCTCCACTGGTCTTACAAAAGAAGAACGCCATTTATCCGTCCATACGTCCAGAAGTCCTTTGGGTCTTATGTCGTTCGAGCGTATTGAGCCAATCGAATCGACCCTGGCTTTCATTTGCTATGTTCATATTGATCCTTGGCTTGTTCTTCCTTTGATATTCCACTGATTGTCTCCTGTAACGTTGGCTCGCTGACATGATTTCTCAAGCAGAATTAATTAGTTCACTCACACATTGATTCTCACGGTTGCTTTGACACACACACACACACACACACACACACACACACACACACACACACACACACACACACACAAAAACCAGAAGACCCATCATACACACCCACCCACACCCATGTGTGTATATGTGTGTATGTGTGTATGTGTGTGTAACAACCATTGTATAACAAGCTGTCGGATTCCCCATGGATGTGCAGGCATCCCTGAAGGCCTGTTACTGTAGCTCCCCAGGGTCCCAGAGCCCGTCATCCCTCCCACCCGGGACCTGTCTGTCTGTTCCCTCCTTCCCCCAATAGCCCCCCCCCTTATCCTTAATGAGACCATCTTGTCACACACATGTTTGCACACTTGTCATGTGAGATCAGTTACCAAACATGGAGCTCAAATTAGTTAGTAAGAACTACTATACTATAAGTTAAGTTTAAAAGGTTGTTTTTATCTTCCTTTCTTCACGTTTGGTGTTGTTTTTCACGTTCAACCTTCTTACCGTTTAGTTATTTAGTGGTGTTTATTTGTGTGTGTCTGCCTAGTGAGACCATACTGATCTCATGATTTCCGTTTCTCGTTGAAGTTCGTGCTGGAAACAGCACGGCAACTAATCAGCACTAGTGCAATTAGGGTTGGTTGACGACGAGACAAAGAGTGACTCTGAAGTTAGAGACAACGGTAACTAAGGAACAGTGCTATCGATCTCACAATTACCACTGTTTTATCTGATTAGGACTTTAAAAGATGAACAGGAACTTGCATTGAAGGCTTTCTCAAATGATATGTTTTTGCTTTACTGCTGGATCAGGTCTAAGCCAAGAGAGCAATGGCCTCACTCAGTGACCTCATCTGATTTGCTGTGCCCATATGGGAAAATCATTTACGGGCCAGCCAAGGACAGACTGATATTCCTTGTGAAATACAAACTTGAATATCTGCGTGGTCTCCTTAGACTAGACACTTATTCAAAGTGAATTCAAGATACAGGTCATTAAGGAGCAGGTAGGGGGATAGGACATCTTCCTAAACTATGCCAACATACAGGCCAAGACATTTTGGAACGAATGCAGAACATTTAACCTGGGAGTGGAACAATTCACACATTTCCAGTGTGTGACTGATGATGGCTCTAATGCCTGCCATGAACAAGGACTTTTATGACTCAACCTGGATTCATAAATCATGCAGTGTTATTCCTTCCCTTGAATTTAAATTCTGGAACTAGATGTTCCCGCCATGCCAGGTCCTGCTGACTCAAATCAGACCACTCGTAGCTTATCATTATCCAAACCTGCCACTTGTAGGTTAATTTAGGTACGCCATGGGTCTCATTTATGGTTTTGCATCTGTGAACGTTTGGCAGAGTGTAGTCTGCCAAAAAAATTAAAAATTCACAGAACTGGATTGACACACAATGATGTCAATCCATTGACATTTGGTGACATTGGCTGTGGTCTTTCGTAATATAAAGAGCATAACAGGAAAGATGAAGCCGCCTGTCTGTGAGTAGTTATGTCTTCAACAGGTGCACGTAACCTAGCCTGTATGCAGGTGACATAGGTGAGACCCACGGTGCTAACCTCTGATCCCTAAATTGAACTTCCTCTTTGGCAGTTAAATGAAGCAAATGACTTCTAATTGCACAAGGCTGGCACCAAAGCGAGCGCAGTAGCGTGTCATGTTACCCAACAGAGGAGAGACTGTCTTCACAGAGAGTCTGTTATTCCATCTGTGCCCATGAAACCGTAGCCAGACGCCAGAGCCATACATGGAACCTCCTCAGCATCTCTGACCCACCAACCACCGCGTCTCCCGGGGAATCTGTGATTTCACATGAGCAGGCCTTGGCACGGATGCTTCTGATTGGTCAGGGAGTTTGTGCTAATGTTTCACATCATACACAGTGTGCCCAACACCTGATCTCATCTGCTGCTCTCTGGTAACTGATCACTCCTCCTCTCCTTTACGGATGTGGCGGGTGTTCAGGATCAAATGTTTTCCCAGATCTTCAATGCTGTTGCGTAATCGTTCTGCTGTCCGTCTAGTTGTCTGTAAACACTTGTTGTTGTGGTAGTCACCGTGGGTAATCCAGGAAGCTCGTAGTGTTTATCAATTAGTTTCTAGTCTGTCTTGTTTTAGTAGGGCATTGAAATCGGAAAAAACATGAAGTGGATAAAGTTGTTTTTAATTGATACAGTTAGTATCCTGCCATTTTTTAATCACTCTGATTACAGTCATATATATGTTTTGATTGTGTCACTCAATAGCGCCCCCTGACACATTTTTTTTATCGTGGTTGACACATAGTTTCACCCCGAAAAAAACCTCTTGGAAATAACACATAATAACACTAATATGCATTAATAACATAATCTGCACTGATGGTGCGAGGGCCTGCCATATTATTGATTCCAGATAATTGCCTCTTTCTAAAGTGAAATTGATTTGTGTGCTTATTTCTTGGGTAAACTCTTTAGACTCGGTTTAGGCTCGACTCTGATTTGGTGAAGATAAGTAATACGTGCAGTGAATTGGATTGGATTGGAATAATCGACTGAAAACACCACTAGTACCTTGACTTTATTATGTTGCTCTCTTTTGTCAAATAGTATTTTTACAGAATGGTAGAATGATTTTAATCAACATTTGAAATGCCTGCACATGGCATTCCATCGAAACAGGCGATTGATGCTGGGAGGTCTTATAAACCGAAACCTAGCAACAGATCTCTTCATCAAACTCTGTGGAGCAACAATAATGTAATTTCAAAATTCACATGATTAGGTAAATGTAAATGTAGTCATTGTAGCTACTATGCACACATGTTAAAGGTAGGGTAGGCAATTTGGAGAAACAAGCTAGAGTATGCTACTTTTAGAAAGTAAAATAAATTGGAAGGGAATGTTATTTATGATCAATAATTGGGCTCAGTAATGATCAGTGCACCCCTACACTCCATGACCCCTCCGACATTGAGCCCTGCCCCTAATATCCTGTTATACTTTGAAATGGGTCACATTGCGTTGGTAAGAATCCCTCTGTGCTCGTAGCGGAGACTGTGGTGGAGAAATTAGACAAAGATTCTACAATAAATTGCCATACCTTATCTTTAACGCATTAAACTTTAAACTTTAGATCATGATCATCACATTAGTAGAACCAAGCTGATACAATAGCGTGCTCTATATATTTATGTTAGCGGTAGAAAAATATCATAGAAACAAATAATTCAAAGTAGAAAGCACAAAATTATGTTATTGTAAGTGAATATCTATTATAATAGACATTATATTAGATAAAATATCCTGTTATACTTTGAAATGGGTCACATTACATCAGTAAGAATCCCTCTGTGCTCGTAGCAGAGACTGTGGTGGAGAGATTAGTGGATCGTTAATTTATTCATACATGATTGATTATTTATTGTTTACCTAACTGATTCCAGGACTTGACCGGGCATCTCATTATTCTACCAAATAAGGGAGGTAATATACTGGGTGTGTACAAGCTTGCGTATTTGATTCTGGATTACTGCTTCCATGGAGAAAAAAACATTGCATTTCTTATCCATTTCGTTTAAAAAATATTGATTGCAGAGATTTGACACAGAATGAATGTAAATATAAAGATGTTTTCTTCAGAAGACAACTCACTAAGATGGATGTGTCATTCTCTATGGAAAATAAAGGATTGGTTAGCAATGATTTATCATATTTATTGGATTTTAGTAGGAACGATGGAGGATATAACGGGATTAAAGTTTCATTAGACAGTCCATTAGTGGAGAGAAGGTCGCCTTGGTGCAACTGGAAAAAATTATAAATTCCAATTAATATGGACAGCTGGTAATCAGATTGTGTGTGTTTGTGTGTGTGCGTGTGTGGTTCTACCCCAAGTGTGTTGTGAGATGGACTATGGCCAGTCTGCTTTAGAAAGCCAAAAGCGAAAGAATCCTGAGTAAAAAAAATGTTTATTATGATTTATTTCATTGTATTATTACTATTATATAATATTTGACAGCATGTAAACTATGTATACAGATTTTGAGTTGGTGGTTGTTCGTAATATGATTTGTTAAAGTTCTGCTGTCCCTTGGAGACATATATTGCACCAGAACTGACACACACGCACGCACGCACGCACGCACGCACGCACGCACGCACGC
The DNA here is from genome assembly GCA_900302595.1 of Gadiculus argenteus. NCBI lineage: Eukaryota > Metazoa > Chordata > Actinopteri > Gadiformes > Gadidae > Gadiculus > Gadiculus argenteus. The sequence continues at coordinate 3,830 of OMLJ01050785.1, read as the reverse complement.
ACGCACGCACGCACGCACGCACACGCACATGCACACACACAAATACTGCCGGATTATTGCTTGTATTAAATCTCAATAATTAACATGAATCTTCCAAACAATATTTGGTGACAAATGTTATTTGTGTGAGAATTTAGACATTTGGATGTTCATGAATTATTAATTCAGTAGATATGATTACAAAACATGTTTTCTGTGTCAAGCTCATTGTCTTGCGGTCTGGTATTTGAATTGAGCTAAAAGCTAGCCTGAAAGCTATCCGTTAAGCCTGTGGTAACACTGATAGCCGTATGAATAGTCCCCAGCTCCAATTATTCTACTTTTTGTGAGTCAACAAAACCTTCTGACTCCAGCTAACACATACTTACTATGAAGATATCTGCTGTTCTTGTTTTCCTCTTTGGCCATTATGATTGGTGCCATAACACTCGCAACACTTTAGTTCCAAATGATTAATTTATTGTATTTTCTGTGCTAAAGAATGAATAAACCACCTGCCACCCACCTGCACTGTGATCCACCGCTGGGTCGTGACCCAGAGTTCTCTAAACAGCCCTCTTCTAGACATCCCATAATGAGCTGACTGTACCCTCAACCCGGCTTAGTCCAGTTGGCGGAGGTGGTTGTTGTTCTTGGTGTTCTTGCTGGCTCCAAAAACTTTGAGGGGGTGGGGCTGATGTTGAGATGTCATCCAATGGAATGCCTATCATCTCTATTGGAAATATATTTGTGTTATGTAGTCCCACTTGCATTCCATGACATTTCATCTCCACTCTTCCATCTACCGACAACACCACCACTCTACCGCAAACCACACCTTTACCCCCGTCGACCCTACCTCCACATCCACCACCGTCTCCACCAACACCCCCACCACAACTGCTTCAACACACAACGATCACAGCCACCTCCACACCCAGCTCCAACCCCCTCCATCTCCATCCTCACAGTCAAACTCAGTGAGCGTTACCTCTGTCTCTGTGCCCTGCGTGGTCTGGGTCTCCATGGCTGGTTGGTTCCTGTTGGTTGTCAGTTGAGGTCATGGGTAGGTAGGGAATTTATTTTATTTTATTTTTTTTTATTTTTTTTCCAGTGGCAGCGAGTCATAGGTAGGACTCTTTTTTTTACAGCAGCAATGGAGCCTCACAGCATGTTGTATGCTGAATTTGTGTTTTTTTGTGATTTTTTTTTTCTCGTGTTTTTTTCTCCAAGCTCATAAAATAATTAGTGTCGCACATAAATTGACAGGGTCGGTCGGAAACTGGAACCAAATAAAAACATTTTTTAGGCCTTGCGCAGTTGTGTTGTGTTAACTGGATGCTATGAGAGGTATAAGTGGAGGTCTGCTTCACTGGTCAGAGTGACTCAGGTCATGTCATCTGCATCTCTCTCTTCTGCTTTCTTTCTTCATTCCCGTGCTGGTGTTGGTTTTGGTCCTGTAATGTTCTCTCTCTCTGTCTCTCTTTATGTCAGTTATATAGTCATATTTTGCCCCATCACTAGATCCCCCTCCTGTGCATATTCTGTCTTCTTGCTCATGGCTGTCCTTCACTTAACATCCAGGAGACGAACAGCCACTAACTTCTCTCTTCACTCACAGCCACTAACTTCTCTCTTCACTCACAGCCACTAACTTCTCTCTTCACTCACAGCACTCTCCCAGGGGGACACACTGCCCTTTACAATGGCAAATAGTGAACGATGGACTCTGTGTATGATTAAGTCCTTGAGCAGAGACACCTATTGTAGGTATTGAGGACCATGTTAGGGGCGAGGAATGAAGACATTGAGGTTGAAGCGAAGAAAACGAAGAAACAAAGAAAAATGTGGAGATGTATACTCTAGCATTCATTATTCATACACTATCCTTACCCAATGACTTATACTCCTCACTGCAGTGTCTCATGCAAGACCTGGTTTGTGCATCATATGAAAAATGTAATAGGATATAATATAAATACTTTATTTTCATTGTACAAAATACAAGAAAATTAGGAGCGCTACTACTGATCAGTCCAGTAAAAGACACAGGGAAATGGAAGGAAAACACCAGAACAACATAAACTAAACATGTACGTACATGTATGGTAAACTGTGTTATGGTATAAATGCTGGTTGAATTTGGTAATGCTCTCTAGTGACTTCGTCTTTGTTGGAAGGTCTATCACATACGCAAAGATAGATACAACAAAGTCGCACAAATGTCAAGGTTTACAGCAATATTATGTAAAAAAATGATGGCGGAAAACAGTTGACAGGCCGCCCTGGGCAGCCTCTTCTCCGATTCCAGGAAAGACAAGCAGCTTATCTCTCCTTTGGTTTCTGGGCATTACGCTGGTGGGGTTTGATGAGGCTTGGATTACGTTTACAATTTAAATGTAGATCCAAATCGTTTTTATTTAATTTTTGTATGTTGCTAGGGCTCTCTCATATTCAGTGGCGGATTTAGGCACGGGCGAACCGGGCAGGCACCCGGGGCGGCATCTGTTGGGGAGCGGCACGAGCGCTTATTGGGGGGCGGCACGAGCGCTATTAACTATCATAAGGGGGAATTGGCATACTGGCGCACCAGATTAGGTGGAGATGTGTGTTGCATTAATCTGACCAACTTTTACATTTGAAGTTTATTAGCGACCCACAGAAATTGTTCAGTTATGTGGGATTCTCTGATTTTTGCACATCATGTATTTTGAAACACTTCTCCTATACGGTTTATCGAGATCATGTCATATGAGTAGTAAAATGATCTTGAGGGGTTTGAATCGATGTAGAAGAAACAGGAAGTTTGTTTTATAGACAGAAAGCAGTGAACAATTTGGATGACATGGATACACATTATTAGTTAGGTGTGTCTGGTTAAAAATTTACCAAATTTGTTGGAGATGTGTGTTGTATTAACACACACTATTAGTTCGGTGTGTCTTGACAGGATTGTAGGTGGTCGGGATGGTTGTGTCACTTGTACAATGGTGTGGTTTTGACAGACCTCTGCCTACATGTTAAATCCATTTCATCCCCCTCCCCATCTTCCCCCCCCCTGATCCTTCTGCCACCTGCATCAGCTCAAATCCCTCCCCCCCTTCCGAGACTCATAAATGGCCCATAATTGAAACAGGAAACGATCGAGAAGTTAAAGAAAACCCTCGCGTTTTTATTCTGTGTGGGAGGCTGCGGGGATCAGAGCGGCATAGAGTGCTTCCAGGGGAACTGGCTTCCAATGTCTCCCGAGGGGTTTTGTTCCACATTTACAGCCCCGGTTGCCTAATATGCGTCTAATTTGAGTATGAATCACACAGAATAGCGGTCCGTTTTCTTTTTCCAGGGGGCCAATCAGCTGTTGAGGATTTGGCCTGGATCCAGCCACACAGCTTTGTCCTTTTTACGACTTTTTATTAGACGTTCGCTGGTGGGAAGTGTCATGACGACGGGTCGTTGGAATGTGCGAGAACCGAGCGACTGCCGCCTTATCAATTTTCTCATATGTTAATATTAATTTGAATAATTCCAAAGGCAGTTTCTAATGTGTGAAGCGACGCTCTTATTTAGTCTAAAAACAGTAACCGTCGGCGTTAACTGAAACCACTGTAATGTCCTCCGGCGCAGTACAGACGGAATAACCCAAAAGAAGAGGCTTAATTTCGTTTGCGCACTCCCATAGAAAACTATCATGCATAACATTGGCTGAGAACAGCCTCTGCTGCTTGTCACATGCCATATGCCATCCCTGTGTGGTAGCATTTGGTGAGATCAAGCCAGGCCAAGGGTAAACAAGAATGGCCGCCGAGAGTTCCAGGGTCACCTGTATGTCGATGTACCTGTGGGGGGGGGGG
>OMLJ01050784.1:0-22854 GCA_900302595.1 Gadiculus argenteus | reverse complement strand
TCAGATGATTAGGTTAATAGCTCGTTTAGAGAACCTTTTCATGATATGCTAATTTTTTGAGATAGGAATTTTGGGTTTTCATGAGCTGTATGCCAAAATCATCAGTATTAAAACAATAAAAGACCTGAAATATTTCAGTTGGTGTGCAATGAATCTAAAATATATGAAAGTTTAATTTTTATCATTACATTATGGAAAAGAATGAACTTTATCACAATATGCTAATTTTTTTAGAAGGACCTGTATACTAAAAGTTATTCACCTCAGGCTCCGTGAATATTGGGGAATAGCCTATTCCCCATTATTCACTTCACCTTCGGCAAATAATTGATAATTTTACATTGAAAGAAATAGGAATCATCACACTTTAATTGGAATGTTAATGAGAAGGTATTGCTTATTTTAGTAAACAAAATGTTGGCTTGGTGACTGGGTCAAAAGATAGTCGTGGCATGGAAAAGTTTCAGAAATTTGGTATGGTGCTTTCTCAAAGTGTTCCCTCTTATTGTGACTGAAATGCATCCCTCCCCTAACACTCCTTACGTTCGTTGATGGACCCTACCGTGAAATGCCCCGGTTGGAAGTGAAACAAATAACCATAGGTTGTTCCATAACAACCAGGATTTAACTTTCAAACCTCTCCTCCCTCCCCCGCAGGTCTGGAGAAGAGTCGTGCACGAGAGGGGGACGCCAAAGAGGGCATGGCGGAGGACGAGCTGTCCCAGGACCTGCTGATCAAGAGGAAGCTGCCCATGGCCCACGGCCAGGCCATCTCCGTGGTGGGCAGCTACCCAGAGAAGCAGGCCGCCATTGAGGTGCCGCTCACCATCAAGAAGCTTCCGGAGCCCATCCTGCCCTCCACACAGCCCAAGTATGTCCCTTGGCTCCTCCTTAGGGCCCCTGTACCTTTGAACCTGGTGCAAGTCCTGGTGGTGCTCCTCTGTCCCCATGTCTTTCTTTTAATTTTATTGGCTTTGTTTGGTTCTCAGGGTAGTTGTAGTTAATTATACATACCGGTATTATTATTTCTTGATTGTTTTTCACTCCCTTAGGTATATTTGAGCATATTTAGACATGCATAAAATGTATCTATTCATTTAATTTAATTGGTGTGTAGAATGGGCCTGAGATTTAGATTGCATTTTAAATATATATGTAGAGATATTATAGACAGAGCATATCCATTTTACATGTAAATATTTGAGTATGAGTTTGAGTATTTGTCCTCAAGTTAGACGAGGGGTGTTTTGACTTCTTGTAGTACAAGTCGTGTAGTCTACTAAACCATACAATTCTAATAACAGAAATTACTGAGCCTTGAATCGAATTATTTTAACCCAATATATCACCCAAACGTCTGTCCCTCGCCCCAAAAATAATGGACTGGAAAGTGTTTTGTTTTGTTGTTTGACCAATGAGAATCAGTTAGAAACAAGTTCATGTCACCCGACCAACCGACCGGAACGTGACGGGCCGGATTCTTTGCAGGTTGCCGGGCGCGACGGGCAAGAGGAAGGTGTTCCGCCTGGCGGACGTGGTGCAGCCGCTGCTGGAGGGCCAGATCGAGAAGCTGACGTCCGGGGCCGTCAAACGCATCCTCAACTCTGAGAAGGACATCGCCCAGAGTGGCATGGCCCACGTGAGTAGTGGGCATCCCGCTCCCGAGTCCTCGCTGTGTCCTGCTGATACACACGTTCAGTCCTTTTTTATAAGGGCTTGAGTTGATGTTTAACATTAAGTCATTGTAAAAGACAATTTCATCCATCGTTTATGCGAAACGGTTCAGGCCCCTGCATTTTTGGGAAATCAGTGCAGAGTAGCAATATCAATCCACACACAGCAGTTGTTTTTCATATCAGTGGTAGTCGTGTGTATCTAAATGAGCATAGAAAGTAGATGTTTTAAATACAACATACAAATACAAAGTGCTCTTACAAAGAAATGCAGAAAGTCAGATGAGCCGTTTCCAAAAGAGATGATAACGTACTCGTGGGGAGTTTGGCTGAGTGAGTACCCTGTGCGCACTGTGAGTTAAAGCCCATTGTGGTGCTTTGTGGTATAGCCTATAGCCCATATTATTATTTTATTTTTTTGCCGCAACTTGGTGGCTCACTGGTGTGAATGGCCTTTCACTCTCTTCTATCAGATCCGGGTGAAGCTGCTGTCGCGGCTGGTCACCCAGTTCGAGGGCATGATGAAGGAGGACGTGCTGGCCTTCATCCTGGAGGACATCCGCAGCCGCAGTGACCTGGCCTTCTCCCTGCTGTACCAGGAGTACAACGCCTACCTCAGCCAGCTGCCCGAGGGCCTGCTGGACGGCTACGACCACTGCCTCTACACCCTGCTGTCAGGCCTGCAGGAGAAGCCTGAGCAGAGGGATGGGTGAGTGCTGAGAGGGTTACATCGAGGAGGGAGTCAAGGGTTAAATCAGGAGAGGGGAGGGTCCCCACTGGGGTTCAGGGTTAAACCAGTAGAGGGGAGGGTCCCCGCTGGGGTTCAGGGTTAAACCAGGAGAGGGGAGGGTTCAGCCTGGGGTTCAGGGTTAAACCAGGAGAGGGGAGGGTCCAGCCTGGGGTTCAGGGTTAAACCAGGAGAGGGGAGGGTTAAACTAGGTGTGGGGATGGGATTGAATGTCAATTTTTAAGTTCTATGGTCAATGCATGGATCAGCATCTGCCATTAAAACGATCTACAGTATTTCAGGAATTGAATCATTCATTATATCTTATATATTATCATCTATTATTAGTATTTCGTTAATAGTCCCTCTCTGGTCTTCTGCTCTCTTCCAGTCTTTTCACAAAGCTGGTTCTGGAAGCGCCCATCATTACAGAGTCAGCGTTGGAAGTGATCCGACGATACTGTGAGGATGAGGTGAGCCAAGTCCACCACACCACAACAGAACTGGTCCTGAGATCTGTACCATGCACTGACCGACTATTTATCCATATAACTGCTTTTATAGAAAGACATGATGCTAAGGATTTTAAAATCAATTTGCTGCATCATTAACATGCCATACCTCATGTGCACTGTGCTTCAGTCCCGGGTGTATCTGGGCATGACCACGCTGAAGGAGCTCATCGTCAAGCGACCGTCGAGACAGTTCCAATACCTCCACGTGCTGCTGGACCTCAGCTCCCACGAGAAGGAGAAGGTGAGCATGTCCCACGCCCCGGACACTAGCTCCCTCTGCTGGCTCCTGTATATGCATGTCCTCTGATTACTCTAGCTGACGCCCAAGTGCTCCAGTAATATCAACACTCAACTTGCCCCAGGAAATGTTAGAATACATCCAAAAGCACATGCTCTTGTTCGTTGACCTACTAATGAGCATTGGTGGATCTAGAAAAGCTTATAATAACCATATAATAAAACCATATCCATTGAGTATCCCAAGTTGGCCATTTTGGCTCCAGCTTGCTGTGGAAGACACCCTTTTAAATAGTTTGTTTTATGTTTTATGGTGACGGTGTCATTGGTTGTGTAGGTGCGTAGCACAGCCCTGCAGTTCATCAAGCGTATGTATGAGAAAGACCAGCTACGGGACTACATCGAGAAGTTTGCTCTGAACTACATGCAGCTGCTGGTCCACCCCAACCCCCCCTCTCTGCTCTTCGGAGCCGACAAAGACACAGGTTGGCACTATTTTCATGTTTATAATGTTTATCTCAGGGTCCAGAGATAAGAAAAGAATCAGGCTTTGAGGTGAAGAGGTGAGGACAAACTGATTTATTTAATTTCCTATTCCTGGAAAATATGAAACATGAAAGTTCCACTTTGTACTGAAGGCAATTTTGTACACAAACTTAGATTCCCTCTTGCTTCATTTTATAATAATAATAATAATTAATTGCATTTATAGATTAGCAGCGCATTAATACTAACAAATAATTGTTCAGGTGTATGTTCAGAGTATTTTACAACGGCCTCAAGCCAATCTGAATTAAGTCCAGAACTAGCCATTTTATAAAACACAAACTCCCCTCAGCAGCTCCTCCTTTCGCATCCACCACTATTGATGTCAATGTGTCGGGGTACGTTTGTTTTCCCCCTCCTAGAGGTGGCGGCGCCGTGGACGGAGGAGACGGTGAGGCAGTGTCTGTTCCTCTACCTCTCTCTGCTGCCCCTCAACCACCGGCTGGTCCACGAGCTGGCCTCCGTCTACACCGAGGCCATCGCCGACATCAAGCGCAGCGTTCTGCGTGTCATCGAGCAGCCCGTGAGTCCACCGGTCCTCGCCGCGGCGTTTCTACCCCGGAGAGAGCGACTCCGGCCCCCTTTTGAGCTGGGAGTTAAGGCACTTAGCACAAATTGTTGAATTTGGCTACAGATAGGCTGTGGACATTGGGAATCGAACATGGTACCCTTCAGGCTGGGAGTTGAAAACCAGAGCCAGCAGAATACCGTCAATATTAATGTAGTCCTTACCTTTTTAGTACTACCGACAATAGTATTTAACAATCATGGCTTCATATAGAAGGCCTTGCTGAGGAGGGGTTGCTGGAGTCATCCGTGGTTCTTTGGCCTCCTTGTGTTTTTTATTTTTTCCTCCCCTGCTCGTCTCCAACTCATCGTCTTTGTGGCGTTGCAGATCCGTGGCATGGGGATGAATTCCCCTGACCTCCTGCTGCTGGTGGAGACGTGTCCCAAGGGAGCGGAGACGCTGGTGACCCGCTGCCTCCACATCCTCACTGACAAAGGTGAGGAAGGCTCACAAACAACCTGCGCTGTGGGTGGTTGCTTAGGGATGTCAACCTGGGTTCACAGGAATATGGATATTGATGTACTTCGGAACGCATATCAGGATTAGATATGTGGCAATTTTATATTTTAAACAGATTTTTCAGAAATTCATTCAAACTCTATTTATTTAATTTATTCAATCTCAATTTAGTTTCAATCTCTATTCAAAACCCTAACTTTTCCACATGTTTTTAATCATACAACTATTCTCAAAATACACAAGTCAAGTCCTTTTTAAATGTCCCATTGGCATGAAATTTTTACTTTATGAGGCTTTCTAGCCTGCCTATGGTCCCCAAGTAGCTAGAATTGACGTTGGGTGTAAAACGAGCCATAGGTATCTTGCTCCGTCTTTAAAAAAAGGAAGGTGCATATGCGCCGATTTGGGATCTTTCCCCATATGTCGTCATAAGTGGAAAGGTTACCTCCCCTTTCTCTGCTTTGCCCACCCAGAGAATTTGGCCTGCCAAATTCAAACAAACAATCCCTTTTTCCTCCATGTCACGGTTCAGTCTGTCCTTCAGATTGATGTGGAAGTGGAATAACCAGAGACGTCGGAAAACCCGACCAAGTTGTTTCCAGTCGAGATTCATTATATCTTCTGGAGGCGCACACAGCTTTTGACCATGATAATGTACAGTATATCGATATCTATATCCAATTATATTATTTAGATATAGAGCTCCAGGACTCCCGCCGGAGCACTCAGGAGTGTTCTAGAATATTTGCAAAACAAGCACAAAAGCAAAAGCTGTAAACACTAGCGATGGTACCGTGGCCACAAGCTGCTCAGGGCCACACCCCCACCCTCCATCTTACCCACCTCTAAAAACGGCACGTTTGTGGAAAGCTCATTGTGGGACTGGCTCGTAGTGACTGTAATTCTGCACCCAGGCTGAATTTGTTGAACGTCTTCAAATACTGTATTAGGGGCCCACTAACACACACACATACATATATATATATATATATATATATATATATATATATATATATAAAAGCATCCATAAAGTAGCATGCCATGGGACCTTTGAAGCAAAGTGTGACCGTCGCTGTGTGCCTGCAGTGCCCCCGTCCCCAGAGCTGGTGGAGAGGGTGAGGGACCTGTACCACAAACGAGTGCCCGACGTCCGCTTCCTCATCCCCGTCATCAACGGCCTGGAGAAGGTGAGTGTCTGTCCTCCTCCGTAACGTCTGTCCACCTCATAACGTATTACATGGTCATAGTGTTACCATGTTGACTGAGCTCTCATTGTTGTGTTCTGCTCATTGATATATTTTCTGTATTATTCTTTTATTATTGCTTCATATACTTTTACTTTTAAGTCTGCAATGTTTTAAATACCTTCTTTGTATCTCATATCTTCTCCTGTTGTTTGGGTATGTTTGCTGTACAGAAAGAGGTGATCCTGGCTCTGCCTAAGCTGATTAAACTGAACCCCATCGTGGTGAAGGAGGTGTTCAACAGGCTCCTGGGAACACAGCACAGTAAGATAACATATTAATTTACTGCTGGCCAAGTGATTTAGCCCACACGTTTATCCCAAGCGACTTACATTGACCTTTCTAACCCTGCATATCCTTCAGTAGCAAGTAGGGGTGGATGCCTACAGGTTAGGCTGCAGATAATGGGTTACCAGTACCTTTTGGCTGGGAGACAAACCCACTGAGCCTGACGATATACTTCCACTAGCGCATGTCACATTATTGTTCTTGCACTGCATTTAGCTTGGCCGATGCTGGAGTTTTTTTTTTATATTATTCTTATTATTCTCACTGTACATTAAAAATTTTCTTGTAACTTTTCACAAGCGTTTAATCGTATTGTTTTGTTTTCTGTCTCCCAGGTGAAGGCAGTTCATCCATGTCGCCCCTCACCCCAGGGGAGCTCCTCGTCTCTCTGCACAACATCGACTCCACCAAATGTGACATGAAGTCCATCATCAAAGGTGAGACTGACACCGACCTGTTTTCACAGCACCGGACACCGTTCCTTTGATTCCCTATTAAAACCGTATCACGGTTCTGATGTTTGATAGAGGCTCATGTCGGGATCTTGTCTTTGTTAAATCAAATTAAATTATAAGATTGTACTTTATTTATCCCAGACGGGAGATGTGGGTGTGAGGGCAGAAAGTACGGGACAGTAGTATAGAAAGAGTCCATTTAGATAATAAGAGAAATTAAAATGTTGTCAAAAGTGAAGAAAGAAGAAAGATTTGATTTGCTTAAGGGGTTTCAAACCAAGGAGTCAGGAGTCACTGCTAGTCACTTTTAGACCACTACGCTGAGAATTAATATATTAATAAATGAGTATCCCAACATTAACCATATTGAAAATATTTTTGTTACAAATATTTTCAATATTTGTGTTACAAATATTTTCAAAATGGTCAATTTGTGAATATTATTCCATCAATTCATCCATATTAAGTTTCTTATCTTAAAAAACATTTCTGTTCTATGGTGCCACGCGACAAATGTTCAACAACGTACAACATAATAACACCAAACCCCTGCATGTGTCCTGGTCGGGACCATGAAGTGCTCTGATACTGATCCCGCCCTCCCCTCCCCAGCCACCAACCTGTGCTACGGGGAGAAGAACGTGTACACGTCGGAGGTGCTGGCAGTGGTGATGCAGCAGCTGATGGAGCAGAACCCCCTGCCCATGCTGCTGATGCGCACCGTCATCCAGAGCCTCAGCATGTACCCCCGGCTGGGCGGCTTCGTCATGAACATCCTGTCCCGCCTCATCGTCAAGCAGGTTGGGCCCACCTCAAGCACCCCTCTACTGGAAGGATCTCTCTTAATAAGTCTTAATTGTTTTTTTCAAAACATATTATACATTGTATTAATTTCTTTGTTTTCATGTTTTAATAATTAGTAGTGTTGTCAAACAATCCAAATATTTAATTGCAATAATGTCATAGTTAACTCACGATTAATCTCAATAATTTTTTTTTCACACATTTTTATTTATTCTAAATGTCCCTTGATTTCTTTTTGTCACATTATTTTTTTTCTAATTTTAATGCTCTTATCAACATGGAAAAGTGGATCGGCTTGCTTTGTGCAAAAAAATAATATATATATACTTTTTTTTTTGCCAACAACATTGGCATATACTGTAGTGTTTCATTTCACACATTTAACATTCTTACTTGGTGTCATTCAGGGTAAGAAAATAATAAAAATAACGTTAAATTAATTTAACGTATTTAAATATTATATTTATACATTTTTAGTGTATAAATAGTGTTTATTAAACCAATGGTGGAAATGTGTGCCTTCCATTATGTGAAAGGAAAGTCTTCCAGTCGTGTCTCTAACCTGTGCTCTCCGTCCCTCCCAGGTGTGGAAGCACCCCAAGGTGTGGGAGGGCTTTGTGAAGTGCTGCCAGAGGACCAAGCCACAATCATTCTCCGTGCTGCTGCAACTGCCCGCCACCCAGCTGACCAGCGTGTTCGACCGCTGCCCCGAACTCAGGGACCCGCTGCTGCAGCACGTCCACTCCTTCACCCCCCACCAGGTACACACACCTGAATTTCCTTTCCTACTTTCCTTTTGCAATGGTAAGTAGGAATGGTAAGTAGTAAGTAACAAACTGAACATTTTCTTTTTTCTTCTTTTATCACTGCTACACACTTGGTAGATTCTGCTTTAAAAATGTTTTACGTCAATTAATCTATGTTCTTATTTTTCTCTACTTAATTGGTCAAAAATGTACCTCAAATTGAACAAAAGACAATATGGATCAGCATGGGCTTACACATTTAGCAAAGCAGTAAACCATAGTCGGGCTCTGCTATGAAGTTGATCACTAAACTTTGTTCTCTGTACTGTGTGGTGTTGCTGATGGGTTCTGTCTCCTGCTCTGCAGCAAGCCCACATCGCCCCCTCGGTCATGGGCGTCCTGGAGGCCAGCGAGGAGCCTGAGGTCATGCCTGTGGACCCCCCTGTGGAGAGAGGGGTAACCGTGGAAACACTGATTCTAATGGCTACACTCTGATTACTGTTATGTCTGTTAGTGGCTGTGAAACCTACAGTCCCAATTTAGTCATATGCTATTTATTATTGCCAAGCTGTAAATTCAATTACTTTAGTTTTTCTACCTGGAGAGAACTCTACCGTGCAGAGGCTAGGGAAACTTGCTCAAGGAGGCCTACATGTAAATGGGAGCCAAGCCAACATAGCGACTTGACGTCAATACATTAACAGATCATCAGGGAGGGGGTGGGGCTTAAGAACCTTGCAGTACCCCCTATTCTGATGCATATTGTTTCTTGTAGGTTGAAGCAGCCCCCGCTCAAGCACCCCCAATAAAGGTGGAGGCTGCTGCCCCACCTCCAGTGAAGGTGAAGGTGGTGGATGACCGGCCTGGCCAGGCCCGCCTCCCCTCTGTCCAGGCCCACCTCCCTTCTGTCCAGACCCACCTCCCCTCTGTCCAGGCCCACCTCCCCTCTGTCCAGACCCACCTACCCTCTGTCCAGGCTCGCCTACCCCCTGTACAGACCCACCTACCCTCTGTCCAGACCCACCTACCCTCTGTCCAGTCCCATCCCCAGCCGGTCCAACAGAAGCAGCCGGAGCCCAGGACCAGCGACTCTGTGGAAGAACCCATGGATCAGGAGGGGTTGAACACTGGGGTCCTGGAGAAATCAGAACCTAGTGTGACCCAGGTAGGCTCCAGGTTAATCTGTGAATTCACTTTTTGTATATTTGTATCTTTTTATTATTGTACATTGTTTGTATTCTCATGACTGTCCTGTACCACTTTTATCGTCTGGGATAAACAAAGTGCCGTTTTTATATTACTATTATCTATTTGGTAATTGAATCTGTGTCTTTGGGGATCAAACCCAGTACCTTTTGTCAGTGAGTGAAACGCCCTAGGCAGTCCACTTTCCTGCCCCCATTATTTTAATCCTTTCTAAGTAGGACAGAATGTCAGGCTAAAACTAACTATAGGTCTTGTTTCCCAAGGATTTAGTGAACCAAAAAAATTGATCAAAAGAAAGTGTTTTTAACATTATCAATATTTATCAGGACCTGTTTAACTCAAAACAACCACACTTCATTGTATATTTATATTGTTTATAGGTTGAGGTGCAAAGGCCAGAGGAGTCCTCAACTCCTCCAGCAGAAACCACAGAAGAAGAAGAAGAAGAACTAATGGAGACGGCTGATCCTGAACCTTCAGAGTTGAATGAACCAACCGGAGATGCCGAGGAAGACTGCGCAGAAAAGTCCAAGGATGGGAGCGAAGCAGAAGAGGCTGAATAAATCTGAATTAAAATAAGAAAACACTTCAGACTTAGTTAGTTTAGGTTACTTTTGGATCATATTTAGTTGTTTTGTATGAAATAATACAATATTTTGATGAAAAAAATGTTAAGTTCATGTATGTTTCGCTTTTTCATTTGTCATTTTGAGAGGCGAATAAAAATGTTAAACCGAAATGGTCTTTGTTTACATTAATTCATATTTCAATTATCAGCTTGTTTCTACTAAAAAGACACTGAAGTTATTTTTTTCGTTTTAGCTGGAAAATGAATAGAACGTCGCTGGTCATTATCTGGAAATAATTCCCGACAGAAGGGGTGAAGCAATGACCGGGGTTCTATACATTATCCCTTACATATTTGCACTCCCAAAAGCTATTCGGATTTTAGGTCTTGTCACACACGGCATCCGGGTCCACATCGTGTCCAGTGAACATTTTCACCATCACCTATTTTAGTGAGGTGCCAACTGCTGTAGAAAAGGGTCTGAACTCATTTAACTTGTGTGTGTGTGTGTGTGTGTGTGTGTGAAGACTCAACACTACAAATATTAGGGAAAGGTGATGGTCAATGTGTTGAATGTAGTTGTGTAGTTGTTGAATGTAAGTTAAGGAAGATGTAGATCATGTTTTATTTAATTGTACAAAGTATGGACTTAAGACAGGAATGGCTTGAAATATAATCAGGAATCCATAACATACTAGAGGAACAAGGTATGCAGAGAGATATAATTAAAGCTCATAATTTACCTAAATGATACAGAATTAATTCAAATCATTCAATTATTTATTTGGTTTTGTTTGGTTGTGTATTTGCTTTGCTTTTGTTTATTTGCTTTATTTTATTTACATTTCAAATGAAAAAGTGGCCAGTCCCTTTACACACTCCTGTACAGTAGGTGGCGGTATACACACAATATGCTGTAATCCGCCAATAAATAGAAGTAAATGACTTCCCAGTCTTTCCTCCATGCAAAAGGCTGAAGTCCGTGTCTCAAACTTTCATGAAACGAGACTAAAAACTCCGTCTTTGACAAGTCATCGAATAAACAGGCTCATTTGTGATGACCTCAATAGTTGAACGTTTCTTTGCATAGTAAACCTGCTGCGATCAGGTGTTCTGAAGGTCTATCAGGGCTATTTCACACAGTCTACGGTCCAGGGTGACCAATGAAAGCCGTCATCCTTGCAGCTGGCTACGGGACGAGGCTCCAGCGGGATGTGGACAGCGATGGCACCGGTCGGTTCCAGCATCTGTCGGGGGTCGCCAAGCCCCTGCTCCCCGTGGGGCGGCGGGCTCTCATCTCCCACTGGGTGTCTGCCTTGACCCTCTCTGGATGTGTCGACGGCATTTATGTGGTCGTACGTTATTAGTTTCAAATTTGTATTTGTAAAGCTGGAATCTCCCAACTAAATATATGGTTGTTCATGTAATACTTTCTGTGTCAGACTTGATGCTCCCCACCAAACATTTTGACCACCATGGTCGTCATTTGTGATAATGTAGCCTATTACTTTTCCCTGTCAGACCAATGCTGTTTACCACAAGGCATTTGAGGAGTGGGCATCCCAGTTCTCACTGGTGAAGGTGCTCAGCGATCACACAAGAAGCAATGAGGTAAATCCATCAAGGTGTTTTCTAACCCATTTTAACGGCCCTGAACAGTGGCGGCACAGGCCTTGGGGGCCAGGGTGCAACTTTTCAATGGTAGAAATTCCCCCTTATTTACAGTTATCATTTGTAGCTGCAATTTACAGAGGGCATGTAACATTGTTTTCTCTATCCCAGAGAAAACTTTAGGCATTTTTACACTGCCAAGCCGCCGTATAACCTGCTGCCCGTTGCCGAGGCAGCAGGGCTCCGGCGGGAGACAATAGCAGGCAACAATCCCTTCTCCTCCGTGTTGAGGTTCAGTCTGTAGGCTACTTCAGATTGAAGTGGAAGAAACAGACGTTGGAGAACCCGATGCAGTCGTTTGAGATTCATTATATCGTCCGGAGGCGCACATAGCTTTTGGCCGTGATAATATACAGTACATATCTATATATATAATATGATTATCTAAATATAGAGCTCCAGGACTCCCGCCGGAGCACTCTAGAATGTGTGCTAGAATATTTACAAAACACGACCAAACGCTGCGTGTGCCTCGCCATTGCGATACATCTACTGTAAACACTAGCGATTTTACCGTGGCCGCAAGCTGCTCAGGGCCACACCCCCACCCTCCACCTTGACCCACCTCTAAAAAACGGCACGTTTATGGAAAGCTCATTTTGGGACTGGCTCGTAGTGGCTGTAATTCTGCACCTAGGCTGAATTTCTTGAACATCTTCAAATACTGAATTAAGGGCCCACTAACACATATATAAGCATCCATAAAATAGCATGCCATGGGACCTTTAACTATTTACAAGTGCAAAAACGGCAAGATATTCTTTATTTTGCTGACCACTTTTTTTATCCCAACAAAAGCCTCCTAAACAAAGTTCCTCTGGTACTTTCTCGTAGATAGCACCATCTTTCCCCGTCTGCATTAAATGCGACTGCATCACCTTCTCTCCAATGATGGTCAGCAGCTTGCGGATTTCACAGTCTCTCCGCTTAGAACTACTCATGTTGATATCACTGCGTTGTCTCTGTTGTAGAGAAAATGCAGCAACACCTCTACCCAAGTCCCACCCCTGTAACCGTCTAATCATTTACATCAAAATGAAAACCCAATATGTGTAGGGTCCAAGAGGGTAATTTGGGATGCAAAATCAAGCCAGTAAATTACCTCAGTCAGTGTAAACTCTCGGACCATGCCGTGAATAAGGCGGGCATATTTGGCAGTGTAAAAACGTTTTATGATCCCTTAAAGTGTAGTCAGATATAGGCCTACGTTTTTCAAACTGTTCAGGATGATCTTTTAAGTGACTCAATTATCAGGATCGTCTTGGAGCCGTGGCCTGTCTGCAGCTCACTATAAAGCACTTCAAGATTAAAGACCATGTCATAGTTATTGGAGGGTACGTTTTTGCAGATCAAACAAAAAATTGTTTTCACTTTCTGATGCTATCTTGAACACCATCATATTCTCTTATCCAATAGAGACACTCTTTTCCTGGAAGATTTCAGCCTAAAAACAGTAGAAGGAACATTTTCTGCACTTCAGGTCCAGTGTGCGGAAAACAGTCTGGTTCTTTCTTACCAGTGTAAAGAGGAAGGTGAGCTGTCGTTTCATACCACACAGATGACCCTAAAATGTTAGACATTCACATTTGGGAACTATCGATTACTAACACAGGACCACAGCAAAAAGGGCAAATGAGTGCATGCCTGATCAGCATATGTATCCACAATCCTCCTGTATTGGTTGCTAATGCAGTGGTATTCTTTAATTTATGATTCAATTTTTTTTCAGAGACCCACAAGTATGGTATTCTAGAGGTAGACGATGACCTCCGTGTGTTGTGTATGAAGGAGAAACCCATTGCTGCTGAAACAGAGTCAAGGAGAGCAGTACGTTCAGAGGTTTACATGAAGTATATATCTACAGGCTATTCTTGTTTAGATAGCTAGATGTTTTTACCACATAAAAAAATACAAATGAACTACTGTAAATAATATAGGTGTAGTGACCACATATTGACACGCTTGCTATCATGTCAAGAGATAATTAAATTCTTTATTTTTGGACGATAAAGTGTAATCCCTGAACATGTGCACACATTCCCCCTTTTTAGCGTTCTGATACTTATTGAAGTCTTTTAAACAATCAGATTTTAATTTCCAACACCTTGCAGTGTCCGTGTTTCTACATGCTCTCGAAGAAATGTCTCCCCCTCCTGGATGACTTTCTGGAGTCCAAGAAGGCAAGTCACGTCATTATAAATCCCTTAAAGAAACTAGAATGTTCGTTTAAGACATAACATTCTGACCTCCTCTGTAGGGTTTACCAATTCAAGACAGAGATGCCCCAGGAAACTTTGTGTCTTGGCTCATTCAAAGGTAGTTTATTCCACCCTTCTCCCCCCCCTTGTATTTGAACCAGCAGTAGGTTATAGTTCCTGTAAATAAGTCCCATTTTGGATTAACCAAGTGTTAAATGAATATCACACAGAAAAAAGTAATATTTTTTTCAAAGGCAAATATTACTTTATCAGGTGTTTGCATCAGCCATGGTGTGTGTACATTTCACCAGGTATGAAGGTGTCCCTAGTCTAGCACAAGTTGTAACATGGATTTAAATATGTATGATTATACAGTAAACTATCCTTTCAGGAGCCCTGTCTTCACCCATGAAATATCTGGACGTTTTGACGTTGGAAACCTGCCCTCCTACATCGAATGCGATCTGTATTTCAAAGAAAAGCTGAAGAATGTTGAGTCCTACATGGTTTAAGGAAAAAAACGACTTTATTTTCTAAATTCAATCAATTTTGTGGTTATTTGTAAATATGATTTACACATATCCCATACAATTGCTGAGACTGCAATGGGCTTACAATAGATTCAAATGTATGGAATTTTATAATGACAGAACTTCAGAATAAAAATAAAATCCCATTGTATTAAAGAACAAACATGCCAAGATTGAGATTGTCTCCTAAGTGCTGAACAGTCGGGTGCAGCGGTCGGAAGCCCTCTCATGGCCATTCTCCATTTTGGCGATGCGGGAACCGAACTGCATGGCTCTCTTGGGGAGGAGGGCGGAGGCGCCCAGGCCTAGTGCCCTAGCCGCCTGCCTCAGGAGCAGCTTCTCCCCCACACCGCGAGGCAGAGACAGGTCCGCCTTCCTCCACACGGGCAGGGAGTTCAAGTAGTCCACCACGTCCTCGTCCAAGTACGGGAACCTGCAGGTCCAAAATAGTGGATGCCGTCATGTCAGCATCATCCTCCATCTTATCGTGGCCTAGATATTTTGCATTGGTATACACAGACAGGGTTTAACCAGACAGATAGAAACCTGGGAATTTAAGATGTTGATCCTCCTTGGTCCTACATATCATTATCATGCTCTTTTTGCCATTGTACTTGATGTCATACCTGAGCCCATAGTCTGAGCATATGTTGAGAAGCTGTTGGAACCCTGCACCACTGGGAGATATAATGGCCAATCATCAGCATACATAAAGTGATTGATTAATTGATTGCATAATCGGTGTTACCGATTATGCAACCTGTTCTACAATCACTCAACTGCCTTGACAGGTTATCCATGTACAGGCTGAATAGGCTTGGGGACGGAAGCCCACCCTGCCGTACCCCATTGCCAACTCTCTCCCCCATTTTACCTGCATAGTCTGCCTGTTGTACCAATATGCCAGGATACGTATGATGCTACCCGGAACACCACTATGCCTCAGCTTGGTGAAGAGCTTGTGATGGTTGACTGTCAAATGCCTTGGAGGCATCAATAAAGCCCACCAACATTGTTGAGCCCTGCCCGCTGTACTTTTCTACTGCTTTTAATGCATAAATACACAATCAGTACTGTGCTTGCTCTTGAAGCCGAATTGGTTATCTGTGGTGCACATAAGACCCCCAACTCTTGTCAATGATCACGCTTTCTAGCACCGTAGACAGTATGCTGGCTAGGGCGATGGGTCGATAATTGTCCATACTCCCTACCTTACCAGCGTTGTCTTTAATGACAGGCACTAGAATCACTGTCCGAACCCTGTAAGACAGATGGACAGCAACACGGCAACCCTAGGGCTGGCAAGCTTCAGGTGCTCTGCAGTAATATTATCCATGCCACATGCTTTATCAGCTAGTTGCCTTATGGCTTGGGAAATCTCATAGGGGCTGATGTGTACCACTTCCTCCTCTATGTTGCCTGTACAGTGGGGCTCGCTTCTGACACAGTTGAACAGAGTAGCATAGTGCTGCCTCCATAGTTTAGTTATATTTTCTCCACCAGATACACCCTCGATGTTACATGGCAGTGCCGTTTTAACCCTGTTTATATTTTTAACTTCTTTCCAGAAGCCAGTAACATTGCTGTCAAGCAGTTTTCCAGCCATAGAGTCAGCTCTCAAGGCTTGCTCATGCTTGCCAACAACGTGCACTGTATTTGTATTTAGTATTGGTTACATTTTTATGCTCTAGAACATAACCCCGGCCTAGCAGCAATAACCCAGGCCTTATGGGCCACCTTAGCTTCTGCATGGGGGCCAGAAACATAACTGTTCCACCCAGGCTTGGTGTTTAAAGCTCTATTAAGGTGAGTGAATAGAGGTCTGCTGGCATCTATTAAGGCATACACAATACAATTGTACATTTCACAGAGATCATCACAGTGAGAGGTGTCATTACAGTTGACATTGGAACATAGAATGGCATGCATAGGTAAATGTATTTTGCTCAAGAGTGCATCTGATCACCCACAATAAAAGAATACATCCTCTGAGGAGAGTTTAGTCCAGTCTATCTTAGCCTCACTTGCGCTATTGTCTTCCCTCATTATCTCAGGGAGACTACCAGTGTCAAGTGTGATCTCAATGGGAAAATTATCAGTTGTGGTAGCCTCATACAGTACTTTCATATGCCCAAGCGTTGCATGAGCATCGGCAATACAAATCAGATGATCAAGCCAGGTAGAAGCACCTGACTAGATAGAACCAGATTATGGTCTTCACACATCCTGATCATATTCTTGGCAAAGGAGGACGCATTATCAGAAATATCAGCATTCATGTCTCTCTCCGTTACATAAATAATTGTGCAGCAATTATCAGCAATAAAATACTTAATGAATGCCAGCCTATTCACATATTCATTGTCATCATGTCTAGACTCATACGATACGATATTCAGAATAATAAACTTATTCATCCTGACCTGAACCTCAATGCACCAGTCCATTTCCAGTTAGAAAATCACTGAGTCAAGCCTTTTATGCCACAACCCCCAGGGATTCTAGCCCTGATAATGCACTGAGAGAGATCTGTGGTTGACTCCCCAGCGCCGCGAAAGTCATCATGAACAGAGTTCAACCCCCCAAAATACTGTTTGGAGAGTCTCCTGTAGACATAGAATGTCAATTTTTAAGAAGTTTATCCACCACGACACATCAGGCTCTGTCCCCTGTGCTGTTACCTACGCGCAACCCGCGACAGTTATAAGAGACAACCCACATCACAGTTTAGGAGGATGTAGCCACAGCTTCATTACTCTGAGTGCAGCAGCTCATTTCTCCCCACAGGAATATTTCCAGCAGAGACTCTGAACTCCAGAATAGAATAGAGTATAATAGAATAGAGTTAGACCTTAAAAATGGCCACCATTTGGGAAGCTCCTCTATTCCCAAACTTATGGGAAGATTCTCCACCGCCAACCATCCTGAACACACCACTGTCAAGAAATGGATGTAATGGACCAAGAAATCCCGTACACCAACATTGCATCAAGATTCTTTTGACATTTTGTGAGATTATGTTATTACACAGGTCTTTGTACGTCTGTGTAGACTCGTCTTTGTATTTTGTCTTGTCCTGCGGACTCGACAAAATACGTCAGACTTAATTATTACACGACAATTGCACAAATAAATCAAGGAAAGAATGAGTTTTCCACCATTTATTCTGCCGTGTTTAATAAATGGCCAATAAATGCTGCGTGTCGTTTCACCACTCGCTGACGACAGCTGTGCAATCAGTTGTTGAACCGTGTAATATCGCTGTATATTTGCACTCCCAAAAGCTATATTTGCACTTGATATCTTGTGTGTCGCGTGAATCATGAAAATATTGAGTTTGTACAAGCTACACATTGTCTATGCTTGCCATTTGACAATGGGAAGTACAGGCCGAAAAAGGGGGATATAAAAGATGGCAAAACAGATGAAGGCAGAGCCGATCCATCGACCCAACACACGACCACCAACCATCTACCAAAACACATCCCACATTTGTACTTGTCGAAGAGCCTCTGCAATGTACCCATGCCTGAATTATATGAAGAACCACACACACACCAAAAGGTGGTAGTAGAGGAACATCCAGGACTACACCAAGAACAGCTAACCGCTCCTCCCACTCTTCAACATAACAGACAGACCTGAACTATTCCAGACAGGATGTTATTATTTTCCTTTCCCTCAGCGCAGACCAACCCAATTTTACCCCCCCGACCTTATGGAAAGAAGAAGTACAAGCAGTCGTACACAGAAAGCAAGACCCGTTTACTCCGACACAGGTGACGATGGAAGACATGAAAGAAGGAATGATACACAAAAGACAGAGCTGCAGAAAATGTGATAAAAGAAAAAGAGGACATGATATGGATTAATCTGATTAAACAACTGGCTGTCCGTGAAGAAAAAGGAGCAACAGCAAGTAGCTCCACCAATGATGCAAGCAGCGGTAGTCACTCAACACCAAACACACATAAAGCCACCCCCACAAAATCACAGCGACCACATTATCTCCTTCAACAACCGTAACCTCCCCAACCGGATCACATGCAAAATTGGAACCAACATCCTGGACAGATGCCCAGACAAGGGAGTGAACATTGCATCTTGGCTCTATGGTCTATTGCGAAACAATGGAATGGAAACATGAACCTTGATTTTAATCACTTTCTAGTTACTTACAACAATCACTCGATTCCTGCCCCAGTGTCAAGCGGGCAAGCATGAGACCGAGAACAAGAGAGATCTATCTATAGAAATAACATAGAAGCATATATACCTAACCAAAGACATCACAACCCACCTGGCCTCCTTCCCGTGGTCCGCTATGATGCGGTCGTCTCGGCCCAGGTTCCTGGAGGAGATGCGGCCCAGCTCCATGGCCAGCTCCTGGACCAGCCCCTGGTGGCCGGAGGTCTGGAAGCGGACCCTGTGTCTGGAGTAGCCCGCCAGCTGCTCGTCTGCCCCAATGCCTGTCAGAAGGACCTGGAGCAGAGGAGCAAGGAACCAGAAATGAACAACAAGTTAGCGATCCCAATCTACTGTACTCCTGCAGGGTTTTCACCTCATACGTTAAAAGAAAGACACACAGAAGCTGAATCAGCTTAATCTGGCCAGGTATGGTTTACACATGCAAGGGATTGAACGGGTTTAAGAATTCGAATTCCTTCAGTGAAAAATATTAATTGAAGAATCAAAAATCTTAAATATTTAGGTATATGAAAAAAATGAATATTTCCAAATGTAAATTCATATGCCAGGGTGAAAAATGTAATAGAAAACAATGTGTATATACGCGTGTGTTTTTTAATTTTTTGTGTGTGGCTATTTACAACACTACCAAGTCAGTAAGGGAATTTCATATTTTATGTTTAAAACCCCAAGCGGCTCTACTCCTCCCGATACAATTATTCCCAGAAAAAGTCTGAAACTGAAGACTGTACTGAACCTTTGCTGGCGAAGAGAACGGCGTCCAGGCGCTGTCCTGCGCGACAAAGCCCTCCCCCCTCGCCGCGAACCACAGGGCGCAGCCAATGCTGTCGTCCAGCACCGTGTCCAGCGGCTGCACCAGGTGACGCACACGCTCCCGCCGTGTCCTCTGCAGCTCCTCCTGCATCACGTTCACCTCCACAAAATTCCACCTCCTCTCCGGGTTCAGAGCCTGCAGCTCCAGCAGCCCCGCCCTCCCGGTGAGTCTGTCTGGGACGTCGAAGGGCGAGGAGATCTGGGAAACCTCAGAAACATTTGTTGAGTCCGCCATCGGTTTGTTTTGGTCTATTTCAGGTTTCTTCTTCTTCTTCTTCTTTGTGGACTGTTGCTGTGGTTTCTGAGTCTTGGGCTCCTGCAGCTTGAAGGCCACATTGAGGAGGTCAATGGGTTGGCGTGCCGGCACGTGCCGATTCGCCAGTGCCGCCAGGATCATGGAGTCGATTCCCCCGGAGAAGAGGACCGCCACGGAGGCGTGGTCAGTCGACGACTCATCTCTGATGTCGGAGGGCAAGGCCTGAACGCGCCGCCGCACCGCCTCGCTGAGCACGGCGTTGAGGCGCTCCACCTCGCCGGTCCGCTCCCTGGATGCCAGCACCTCCTCCAGATCCATCGGCGTGACACGGGCAGCCGAAGACGAGCGGATGACCTCGGCCTCGGGAAGCGTTGTGTTGAGCGGGGACACGGGCGACGGGAGGACCAGGCCCCACTGGTTCGTCGTCGCCACGCAGTTGCTAGGGACGTTTTCGGGGGACGGGAGCCCGGCCCCCGTCGTAGCCCAGGGATAAACCTCCAGTGCCACACCGCCCGTCCCGGCGACACGTTCCACCTTCAGGTCAATCCGGTACACACCCGCCGCGGGAACCTCGAGCCAGGGGTCTGCACCGGTCGGAGAGCAGGTGCCCCCCACCGACGTCAGGGTCAAGGCCTCGGCCTCCGCGTCAAACTGCCACAGCAAGCTCCGCCTCCCGAAGAAGTCCCTGCCAAACCAGAGGCAGTGTTGGGCCTGCTGGTAGTAGACGAACGCCCAGGGTCCCCGCACGCGCGAGACCACCGCGAGAAACTCGGCAGGGGTGTCACACGCAGACAGCTGGCTCGCCATGACGCGGGTGTCGTTCTCCTCCGGTGCCACTGCGATGCCGCCAAAGATCTCCCCGTTCCACAGGAGTACGTTCCCGGCCGCGTCTCGCTCTGGCTGAGAGGTGAGGGCGCCCCGCATGTGGAGGACATGCGCGGAGAACAGACATCGATAGAAGGGGTGTGCATGGGTTACGGTCAGGTCCTGGGTTGAGTCGGGCCCTCGCCTGCTCAGGTTTTGGTGAAGCCGTTGGTCAATGGGAGACTCAACGGGGGAGAAGCTCAGCAGACAGAAGATGCCACACATGGTGCAGGTAAAGGTTTGATAGGGCTTACATATCTTGAAGTTCCTTTTTCAAGATGTCTAATTCCTCTGTAAGGGCAAAGAAATTGTGAAGAAAGTGCTTAGAAACGACTAAGACTAATATACCTATTCATCACAATGTTCATCTCGCAATATGTGCAGAAAATGCTAGCCTTTGAATCATTATACCTATAACTATACATACACACAACACTTGGTACCCAAGTTTTCGGTCTATATGATAAGTAATGTTTAAAGTAGTTAGAAAAACGTTTAAAAAACCATGGCTACATGAACTTTCCTTATGGCTTTATGGATTTATGCAGTTTGTTATAAGGAAATATCAACCAACAGTTAACTCTAAACTTTACAAACTTTTATTTGTTCCAAGCATCTGTCCTTTGTCGGCCAGGAAGAAAATGTTGCTGTTGCGTTGTTGGACGTAGACTTTCTGAAAAGAAAAACGGTAATATTGCAGATTACCGTTTTTCAAACATGGATATAGACAATGTGACAATTATAACCTCACTATAATTGTAATTGTCATTGAGGAGATCCATCATTAATAGTTGACCACTGGCCCTACCATGAACAATGAATTATAACATATCCACTTACCCTATTTTTCTTCAGATTTGAAAGCTCATCTACGACAATCTTCTGCTCCTTTATCTGCAGAATAAGTTCAAAAGTAAATACTTTAAACTATAATAACATTAATTAATTCAAGCGTTGCTCTATAATTAAGTAGTAGGCTATGTAGACATTTAGCATTACATTGACATGATGCTGAGTTATTAGGGTGTATTTAGGATGTTTTACCTTCTTGTTGAGTTCCTCTTTGATCGCAGAATGTGCTTCAGAAATCTCCTCGTCCTCTCGACTGTTGGAAGTCATTTTTTTGATGAAGGAAATCCAACGCTTTAGCAGAATCGTAAGATTATGAAGTTAAGACAGCCATGCTGTGTAAGAAAGTAAACACATGTGAGACAACGAGTGTATTTCCGGAAGGCTGCAGAGCAGAGGTCGTCCTGTTGATTTATTTGCTGCCCTCTTCTGGTCGACTAAAATGTAACGAAATAATACTAATGCTAATACTAATAATAATACTAATAATACTACTACTACTACTACTACTACTAATAATAATAATAATAATAATAATAATAATAACAACAACAACAACAACACCAACAACAACAACAACAACAACAACAACAACAACAACAATCGTATTCATTCTCTTTATATAGTATATTTTAACAACTGCTAGAATAATTTAGGACCCAAAGTCTGACAATCTCTGGTGTGCTAAGGGGCTCACTATGATCTAAATAAAAATGTTAAACATAGCAAGCTATACTCTGGTTTATTTTTTAAGCCAAACCATTGCCTGGTCCAGTGCTACGTGCCATTCTGGACATCAGACCAAACGAAGATTTCACTCACTTTGGACGACTCCTGTGTTGTCTATTGTGAGATAAAACACGTGCACTTGGTCAACATGGTACTGTATTATTGATTTAAAACACCTGTTTACACTTTTATCTCCACGGAATGAGGACTGTCTTTTCGGGGAAGGCCTGACCATGTTGTCAATGGCAGACGATGACCGTTGGTGTTTATCATTTCTTTGTCTGGGAGAGAAAAGCTCTCTCAGCCGCACATCAAGGTCTTTGAACCACACAAACAATATGGCTGCACTCGCTGTTATGTTCAGATCACCACCAAGGTGGTTATTATTATCAATGTTTCCTTCTTTCTGTGGCTGCAGAGGTTACAACCGGTTGTTTGGACTGTAACTAACCGATATTGTCTGTTTTTGGCATGACATGTCAATTTACCATTTAAAGCCTTTAGAATTTTTAGCTTGTGCTCATTCGGGCTACATGACACCATTAAATACCAGACAGTATCCAGCCAATAACTAACCAGAATCAAGACATGATCATATTGACCCAGCTGTGCTAACGGGGTCATCGGCACTGTTGAGCACACTGAAAACATCCCTACGTAACCTTTAACTGTATCGCAACAGTGAGTAAACCCTCAACA
>OMLJ01050783.1:0-10149 GCA_900302595.1 Gadiculus argenteus | reverse complement strand
TGTGTGTGTGTGTTAAAAGGCGGTGGAAGAAATGAATGGCACAGAAGTCCAGGGCAAGACTGTGTTTGTGGGTCGCGCTCAGAAGAAGATGGAACGCCAGGCCGAGCTGAAAAGACGGTTTGAGATGCTAAAACAGGAACGCATCAGCCGCTACCAGGTCAGCCAGGAGTGGTGCTGTTCATTGACGCCTCTATTTGGGTTAAATGTCAAGTTAGCTGGCACGATATATTAAAACAATATGCCATGAAAAATGAGTTTTGAATGAATTCAAGACGCCTTGGCTTGCTTGTTCTACTTCTTCTTCCAGGGTGTTAACCTGTACATCAAGAACCTTGATGACACCATCGATGACGAGAAACTGCGCAAGGAGTTCTCTCCATTCGGATCCATCACCAGTGCAAAGGTAAGACGACACCCATGATAATGTTGTGTTCAAGGTACACACCGACATTGACCAGGAATAGTGTTGAGAAACACACTACATGTAGCATCCGGTTTGAGAGCTGGTCAGAAGTGTGACGTGTCCCGGTGTTTCAGGTCATGCTGGAGGAGGGCCGCTCCAAGGGATTCGGCTTTGTCTGCTTCTCCTCCCCGGAGGAGGCCACCAAGGCTGTGACTGAGATGAACGGGCGCATCGTGGGCTCTAAGCCCCTCTACGTGGCCCTGGCCCAGCGCAAAGAGGAGCGAAAGGCCCACCTCACCAACCAGTACATGCAGCGCATCGCCGGCATGAGGGCCCTGCCCGCCAACGCCATCATCAACCAGTTCCAGCCCACCAGTGGCTACTTCATGCCCGCCGTGCCCCAGGTTGGGGTATGTACAGTATATAGAGTATATAGCTCTGGGATATGTTAGACCTGAAACAAAATGCCAATGAAGATGAGGGATAACACTTCAAAACAACACTAAGCTAAGCAGTGCTATTCAAAACATGACTGGAATTGCTTTGTGTGTGCAGCAGGCACAGAACCGGACCACTTACTATGCACCCAATCAGATGGCCCAGATGAGACCCAACCCCCGTTGGCAACAACAAGGTGGACGAGGTCAAGGTAAGGACGTGGCCAGCTAGCGGTTGTACATCTAGCATGCCTATCAGCTGATGGAACGCCTTTTGAAGTCCTTCTCTTCTGCTTCTCCTACAGGGGGCTTCCAGGGAATGCCAGGCTCTCTGCGGCAGCCGGGGCCCCGTGCCAACATGAGACACATGTCCCCCAATTCTAATGCCCCGCGAGGTAGGCTCACACGAGACACATCCGCAAGCACTGTTTTAAGAGTAGATCCATAATGAATGTGATAAGTCGCTTATCAATAGCAGTTCATCAAGCTGATATAATACTTCATCTCTTATCAATGGTCAATCCTAAAGCCAAGCTCATATCCCTACCTCCAGGTGGTGGCCAGCCCATGGGTCCTCGTCCCTCCATGGGGGTCGCTGCTCCTCGGGCCATGCCACCCTACAAGTACGCCTCCGGGGTGCGGAACCCCAACCCACAGGTGGTGCAACCCATTGCCTTACAGCAGGTAGCGCCTGCGGACGCCTCACAGCCCACAGGCTGTTTCTGTAGCCTTGCTGTGTTGAATTGTGTTTATTTGAGAATTATGTGAGTCTTACGTTGCCCTGTTGTGTCCTCCTCCAGGCTCAGCCAGCGGTACATGTGCAGGGACAGGAACCCCTGACGTCCTCCATGCTGGCGGCTGCTCCTCCCCAGGAGCAGAAGCAAATGCTGGGTAACCATTATTTTATCCTGTACACTGAAAGTAACACGGCAGGAATTAATGTGTAACAACATCAACGCTATTGTATTGTAAGGTTATTGCACAAACCCTGCAGGGATTTTGTTAGGTTTAGAGACGAATTATACCAGAAAACCATCTCCTTCACACCTATATATTGCCAGTTTATTCATGAGAGTTTTTTCCTGTTTTTCTCTCCAGGGGAGCGCCTCTTCCCTCTCATTCAGTCCATGCATGCCAGCCTAGCAGGGAAGATCACCGGTATGCTGCTGGAGATCGACAACTCCGAGCTGCTGCACATGCTGGAGTCCCACGAGTCTCTGCGCTCTAAGGTAAGTTCTTCATGACATCGTTCTTTATCCATGTAATGATAGACAGCGGCATCTGAACAACGCATATGGAAGCTGAAATCTTTAATATCCTGTTTTTGTTGTTGTCTGTTGATTGTAATCTTGGTGAGGTGTCCCTTGAAAAATATACAATTGATCTCCATGTTTAAAAAATAAATAATGTGTTCCTTGTATATATTTGATTTAGTATGATCCACCTCTTGCATTCAATCTGCAGATGCGTGTGTGTGTTGAGTTACTGTCTGTGTGAACACTGGGGTCTGTGTTGTTCCAGGTGGACGAGGCCGTCGCTGTGCTGCAGGCGCATCAGGCCAAGAAAGATGCCACACAGAAAGTCGGTGGGCTCACTTCCACCGCACCTGCTGCCTCCTCCTAAAGACGCAGCGCATTATTGCTATGGTATGAGCGTGTTGATTTACAGCATACATCAGTGCTATATCCACCAGTGGATGTAAAAGAGTGTAGTTTCATTCTTTTGTGCATGAGATATGCTTCCGATCACATTATTAAATATTTTTGTTTTTTTTCAGAGCACATACAAGCTTCTACACTGGATCTAGACTGCCAATCGGGAAGCTTCGGACAAAGGATAATGGAAGAACAAAGAATAAAAAAAATGAATACTATTCATTGCACTGTAATAATTCTGCAAAACTGTGTACCAAAAGCATTTATACAGCCTGTTCTTTTGACCCAAGGCCCTTAAAGTTGTGGCCAAGGACAGACTTTTTTTTTCTATAAAGAGAATAGACATTGCTCTACTTCTTTGGTTGAAAGTTTTATGATTGACTTGATTTGATTTAATTGAATTAAAGGGAATTCCTCATCCCATCATGTTATCAGGGGTGTGTAGTGAAAAAAAAAGTTAGAGCAAATTTACCAATGATGTGTACTTCTCAATAAAAACATAGTATTGCAACTTTTCCAATGTTGTGTGGAACTTTCTTTGCTGGCTATACTATACTACTATGCTATACCAATTTCAGATAGGCTAATTGGTTTATGAATATGGAATTGGCTCAATAATAGTTATAAAATCATAATATAATATTAAAGCAACGAAAAATATTCAAACCCCGCTAGGTTTTTATAAATGAGTTGTGGTGTTAACATATTTAAGTAAAAACCAACAAGCTTTTTAATATATGACGATTACTTTAAGTTAAGTTAATGGGAATGGAAGCATTTGACGCTTTACTTATATTTTTTCTAATATTCTATCCCTGTTACCTCCGATAGATGGCGCTACAGCACGATTGTAAAACGTCATAGGCGGGCTTTGAATGCCATCCTCCAATGAGAAGAGGCTATGGGGTTAGAGTTGAAAGTTGAAATCCAACATGGCGTCGACCAAACGAGTGCTTTATGTTGGTGAGTTAACAATAGTATTTCATTGATTCATGTTGTACTGTTGTAAATATCCAAAAGGGTTTGATCGAGAAACAAAAGCTACTTGACTCTAGACGTGTATGTGATGTGTAGGTTATATGTTTATCTGGAGGTTATCAACGAGTAAACACGCAGTCGTTCAAGCTGTAAACTCCATCCTCCGTTCAGTTCTTCAGCCCCAAAACAACTTAACTTTTTAATGCCACGTAGTTAATGGTGTTCTGATAAACGTGATTTATAATCGGTGACGAGAAGCCAAACATGTGCTAATACTGCTTCTAGTGTGCCACATATGCAATGAAAGAGTTGGCTGGTACCAGTGTTGGGGTAAGAGACAGGGGGTTTCGGCTAGTGGTGATATTCTTATTATTCGAGCTAATTTATAGCTCGAAAGGACAGAAATATTCAGGTGAAATGCACTTTATGCCCAGGCGACATGTGTCTTTCACGGTAAATTAAGAAACAGTAAAGTAATACATCGTGAAGTTACTTTTCAAATAGTTTACTTTTAAAATCAATTATCATTCAAACTAGTAATAACTAAGTAAAAATTACTTTTTTTGAGTAACTACTCCAACCCTGGCTCGTCCAACGTGCCCGGTCCTCAGTGCGTCCCGTCCTCACCTTGCTCCTCCTGACAGGTGGTCTAGCGGAGGAGGTGGATGAGAAGGTGATGCATGCAGCCTTTATCCCATTTGGTGATATCACAGACATCCAGATACCGTTAGACTATGAAACAGGTAAGGATGAAAACGAATTAACTAAATAAATGTTTCCGTCATACACTAGATGTTATTATGAAAGTGGCTTGATAATATTGCATCGGTCTTTATTTTATTTTTCAGAAAAGCACAGAGGTTTCGCATTTATTGAGTTTGAATTGGCAGAGGTAAGCGCTGGCTAGTGAGTCCATTTGTGTTGTGCTGTTGCCATCTAGTGGATCATGAATGCTATCGGTCTAATCAACTTTCTTTTGCACTTTCTAAGGATGCTGCAGCTGCAATCGATAACATGGTGAGTTAATGGCATAATTTAAATCTGTATTAATGTGTCTAATATGCATATGGCTCTGAAGGATGGTTGGCAGTAGCTCATCAGGCTTGTAGACCACATGCTAACCATCCTGGTTAAAATGATACTACTATGGATGACTAATACAGCTTTTCTTGTTTCTTACTGTTTATAGATAAACGCATGAATTGAAACTAATTTCTTTAAATTCTTTAATTAGTAGGCTATTAATGTGTCTGAATGAATCTGCGAGTGGCCTTGTTTTCACTTGATTGTATTTGATCTGTGTATATTCTCACTAGAATGAATACCAAAAAAGTTTAATTTCAAGCATTTGTATGTATGCATATATTTGTGACACCAGCTTTGGGTTTCCAGTGCAAGTTTTCTTAACATCCCTTTTCCTTTTTCTGCAGAATGAATCTGAGCTTTTCGGGCGAACGATCAGAGTGAACATCGCCAAGCCTATGAGGATCAAAGAGGGCTCATCCCGGCCAGGTGACCCATGCAATAACACCGGTCCCCAGGGGAAGGCTGGAGCCAGAGTCCTTGTCTTACTAACCCCCTTGTGTCCACCGCAGTGTGGTCGGATGATGACTGGCTGAAGAAGTTCTCTGGGAAGACTGCAGAGGAGGCCGAGGTGGAGGAGTCAGCCGGGCCCACGGCCGGTACTGACACCCAGGAGGTGAGGCTTCTCATTGGCTGGGTCAATATGAATAAATGTTCGAATGTTATCATGGGGTAATCCATTATTTTTTTTGCTAGATATGCGTGACATGTTTGAGGTAACACTCAGGCTCCCTCTACGAGCTAAGGCTGGAAGAAATGAATGTGAAATTAATATCAAATGAAAATGATATTTTCTATTTTATTTCTTAATAGGGTGAACCACCAGCCAAGAAGGGACGGGTTAATCCCCAGGTCTACATGGACATTAAGATCGGAAACAAACCCGCGGGCAGGCTTCGCTTCCTGCTGCGTGCCGACATCGTTCCAATGACAGCAGGTGTCCATTTCACTGGAATAACAAAGCATTATGATCTTGTTTAACCCCAGGGGGGGGATTTAGAAGTCATAACAGAAGTCGAGGCCATAGTTGGCAAAAATCGTCTTAAAAGTATATTGATATACAATACATGAGGTGTACCCATGTTAATGCCAAATGTAATTCAAACATTGTTGATTCTGTATATATGCTACATTATAGGCAGGCATAGCGGGCAATATATAAATTGATTCAGTAAGCTATATATGAATGCATCTGAATTAAATTTCCCCAAAAAACATGTATATAAGAGCTTAAGAAGGTCTTTGATGAAGCAAGTGTTTTCCAGTGTTTTTCAACCGCTGTCTTCCTGTGGCCCTTGTGTAGAGAACTTCCGCTGCTTGTGCACGCATGAAAAGGGCTTTGGCTTCAAGGGTAGCTGCTTCCACCGGGTCATCCCCCAGTTCATGTGCCAGGGAGGAGACTTCACCAACCACAACGGCACCGGCGGCAAGTCCATCTACGGGCGCAAGTTTGACGACGAGAACTTTGTCCTCAAACACACCGCCGCAGGTGAGGCTTTTCTTTCAGCGACAGTGTGTAGCTGAGGAACAGTTTGGCCTCCATTCTGATTTTGGGTCTTTTCTTGTTTGAGTCGGTTGACCTTGTTTATGCCTTAGCCATAAGGCAGTTCAGGCATGAAGTGGGAACAACCTTTTCAGATTCTCATTGATGTGCTTATTATTGGAAATTGGGAATAGGATCACCAGGAACATTTTTCATCACCGATTTTGACGATTCTGAAGTAGCCCCACATTCATAGCAGCCCCACATTCGCAATTCTCACTTCTTATAAGTTTCGATTCCACCTTAAAAAATGCTCACTCCAGGGTGTTTCACCCCTGACCCGTTTTCATGCCTGTCTATTACATGCTTTGAACGAATTATGACAGTACCTATGGCCTGGGACCCAGTTAAATATTTGGTGCAGTTCCTGTAAAGGAAACCTGTATCCTGTATCACTCAAATATAGTGAGATAATTAACATGTATCACCATTGGCCATCAATGGGACGTGCCCTATTTTGGTCTTCAGACAACATGCATAGTTGTAGCTCGATATGTGCCCCTGCTCTCCGAATTAATCCCTGTAACTTGAGGGCTCACATTCTGTCACCAACACAGATCACTAGGGACGATAATACACATATTTTTAACCACTTTCCAATGTATAATCATTTGTCAATACAGTTGGTTTCATCCAATAAATCCTTGATTGTTTACATCCATGGTTTGAATGAAGCATTGTCATTCTCAAGTACTGTATTGATGTAGCGCCAAACCAAATCAACTAAGTAAATGACCAGTTATTCATATTCACTGTGCAATCAGGACGGTGGATACTTTCAAATAAAGACCAAGGTAGTTTCCTCCCCAGCGATCATGCCTGTTCATCCATGGGTCATGTAGAGTGCAGGGGCCTATTTTGGCATGCGTATCTCTTAATCGTGCTTATCTCTGCTACGTCAAGGTCAACTGTCCATGGCTAACTCGGGCCCGAACTCCAACGGCTCCCAGTTTTTCATCACAACGGACAAGACTGACTGGCTAGACGGCAAGCACGTGGTGTTTGGAGACCTTGTGGAGGGCATGGATGTGATCCATGCCATGGAGGTAAAGGGCTGCACTGGGGCTTCACCTCACCTGTAGGCCTGTTGCAGTGCACCGAAATCAACAAGTCATGTGTTTATGTTATGAACAAGTGGATCCTTCTTTTTGTTGTGACATTTAGGAATTATTTGCTGTAAATTTCATAAAGAAATGTGATATTGGTGCTACTTAAGGTGTGGTAAAAAGAAAAAGCTTATATTTTGAATCCAGTCCCTTCCCAGGCATGCTTTTAAGGATGTAATGGCTGAAATGATGTCCAAATGCACTGTACGTAATGTGTTGTCTCTTGGCTTGAGACAATCTATGAAAAGTGGCCTTGGCTGTACTTTTTATAAAAGTAAAGGAATACAAGTAGTCATCTGAATTTTTCTTCTCCCACAGGCACAAGGAACAAAAGATGGCAAGCCAAAACAGAAAGTGATCATATCAGATTGTGGAGAATATGTTTGAATATGTGTTGTATGGTGAAAGGCAAACAGGAACTCTGTACATGTTGCTTTTCCATTTTGAGTCCACTTTTCTGCCATGTAAATATTTCAATAAAAACACTTTTATAAAGAAGCTAAATCAATCTTTGTATTTTCTTCCAATATCTAACCTTAAGTGTGATTTGTCATTGGTTAACCAATAGATTGTAATGAGTGCATAAAGGTATTTCAAAATAATATAATCGGTTACCACTTAGAAAACACAACTTTGTTTGTTCCACAAAATATTACAGTGTATGACGCAGTATCTTGTATATAGTTGTCTTTGGTTTCAGCTTTGTGAAAGCATGAAATGTGGGAGTCACATTTTTGTAGGTTTTAGGCTTTTAGGGAATCAGATTATACTGAATGGCTTTTTTTTTTTTTTTACTTTTTATCTGAACATTTTCATACATAGAAGACAAAACCAAGCAATACCATAAACAGGAGAAATATTAATGGTAAATATGAGGTAATGGGATGTTTAGTAAATTCAAAACCTTTTTTAATTCATGTCACATATGAAACTTAAACTTACTGAATGAAACGTCTGTCACATTGGCCAAATAAATACTAAATTTTTTCCACTGTCTTTCTCTGTAAGTATCTTACTTAGCCTGTCAGGTATATGTCCAAGATAAAGAGATGTGAATGTTGTACTTATGCCGAAACCCAGAGTTATTATTGTCACTACTTTCTTCCAGAAAGTCTGAATAGAGGGGCAAGACCAGAACATTTCAGCATGGTCAACCATGATTTCTCCACATTCCCTCCAATAACATATCTGAGTTTGTTTGTTTAGATTTATATTTTGGAGCGATAAGGAAGCAATCATGTTTCTCTAGCAGAAGTCCCTCCTGGTCAGGGAGTTGGTGAAGGATGACTGCTGAATACCTTTATTGACCAACCATAACAGCCTAAGGTGTGCCTTCATATCATTTTACTACTTTAACTTATTTATTGCTTTGATATAAACCTTCTCAATTTTAGGGTCACCTGACATGCAGATGGGTTCGAGGGACATTTCTGACTTAAAACAATATATTTTTAAGGGGATTCACAGGGACTGTTAAAAGGACCGGGGCCCCTAGGCGCTGTGTTCCTGAAAACCGACCCTGGGTGGACCTCGGAAAGGGAACGGTCCCAGAACATGGACCACAGTCCCAGGAGGAGCTTCTGGGGACTTGGTTCCTGGGAAACCTTAATATGGGGTCCAGGTTAAAAGAAAAGGCTTGAGAACCCCTGAACAATAAGATTAACACAACATTATTCTACAACCATCATCTCTTATAAGGAAAAGGTTTTTGTAGTTCACAGCGAGAAATTACAGCAATACATATTTATCATTTGAATTCATTTAAAAGCAGGGTAATAATAGTAATAATTTATCACAATAAATAAATAAATTATCATAATATCATTTTCTATTACATTAGGAAATACAAGTTTGAGTCCTAACTAATTGTATCTGATCTAACATGAAGGTGTTAACGGACAGACAATGCTGCTTTTCCTAAACTAAAGTAGCGACAAACATTTAACTCTTTAATGTCAGAGGAGATTTTTGATTGCACAGGCCAAACGCACAGGGCGAGCTTGCGTCTTGGAATTAAAGAAAGTTTTGTTATTTGAAGACGACACCACATTTAAGAAACTTTTCCACTTGTTTTTTTGTTAGGGACAATCTCTTGTTGACATTCGTGGCTGCAGCGTCACCCCATAACCTACGCCTGGTACCTGGCACGTACTTTTCCCCTAGCCCTAACCATTCCTGGCAGTAGTAGCAAGGGTGACCCGCTGTAGAGCATCGTTTTAAAGCCACACCTGGACAGGTTTGTTTTTTTTGTAGCTAGAAGAAATGCATTGCTCCACCCCTCCACTGTTCGGTTGAGCAAGATCCCGAGTTTTTTTTTCTCTCGTTTTTTTGTATCACTGCGATCTAGGCTATCGAAAACGTTTTCTTCCTTGTCGACACTGCAGAGGTCCCTACTGTGAGTACAAACATAAAAAAACGAATAAAGTGTCTGTATTTTACGTTTTTATAGTTGTAGGCTATCTCTGTGTTAATCTGTGTTAATTAGGCTGTACCCCGACAAGTTACGTGGACTTAAGCCGACGCTTTAAAGCGCGGAATCCATAAAAGACAGCGATGTACCGTAGACACGCAAGAAAGTATCTAGGCTTGAATTGAAGTTGTGCCTATTTTTTCACTGTAAAAGTTTAAAACTGTGAATAGCCCTGGCTCAAAACATTGGAAAGTTTATAATCGTGAATAGTTGAATGTCTCCGAGTTATTGTTTTATCGCGTGTGTGTGTGTGTGTGTGTGTGTGTGTGTGTGTGTGTGTGTGTGTGTGTGTGTGTGTGTGTGTGTGTGTGTGTGTGTGTGTGTGTGTGTGTGTGTGTGTGTGTGTGTGTGTGTGTGTGTGTGGAAGAATTACAAGTGGGTGCGTGTGTGTGTGTGTGTGTGTGTGGCCTCATTTTGTCTCATTTCACTGACATAATGTCAGGCAATCGGTTAAGTATACTCTACAGCTCATAA
>OMLJ01050778.1:0-28669 GCA_900302595.1 Gadiculus argenteus | reverse complement strand
AGCCGAGCAGCACTCCACCGAACACCTAACGCATAAAATACAAACAATCCCCCTGCCTCCTCTGAAATACTATCGCCACAGCGACCACTACGTAAACCCCCTCTCCACCCTGTTCTCTAGAAAGGTCCGTAGCGAGCCATCCCCAATGCCCCAGAGCCATTATCTTTACAGCAACATGCATTTAGCAGCTAGGGATTGTTGAGGGAAACGACATTCCTCACCAGCCTGCCTTTGACTGACACACACACACACACTGTAGCAATGAGAGGTATTCTCACCTCTAAAATGCATGAGGGCCATGGGCTGGAAGGGCCCGTTGGCGCTAGATGCGTCCAGTACCATGTCGTCGGCGGCTCTAGTGCATGCCAACATCAGGGGGCCAAGGCTGGGTGCGAGCAGAGCAGAGGGCAGCCCGTGCTAAGGCGACGAGCCAGCCTCCATTTTAGCACAAACACCGAGCAGAAAATGAAGCTCCCCTGCTGCTGAAGGGAACCAGCTAGTTAGTGACGTCATAGCCCACAGCAGCCGCCCCATTGGCCAGCTGCAGTCACATGGGCCTCCCTGTCAGAATAAATAAACACGCACGACGGGATTGGCCAGGGGGCCAGTTGGGGGGCGGAGTGACGGCCACTGTGATTGTTGCAAGAGGAGATTTGGAAAGTGGAGGCTGCGCTGTGATTTACAGGTTGGTAAATCAGTTGAGTGAAAGGCTGTACACTAAATATTTGGATGTGAAAATAAAGACCACTAAACAGGCCGCACCCAGTTCCAAATTGAAGTCAGCCAACGGAGAGGAGAGGCGTCCGTTGTCTTATCCCTCACCGTCAAGATGAATAAAACCCAGCCATTCGACACACAGGAAGTAAGGTCACTAACAAACATTGAAAACAATTAATTTAAATAAAATGAATACCATTCAGTGGCCAATACAAATAAAGACAATCCAAGGCCCGAGAGCTGCAGCTTACTGACACAGGCATCAAACCAACCCAGGAAGCACACAGCTTACATAATGCAAAAACCAATCACCACATGTAAATTAAACAAGTCAAATGGCTGCGACAGTCCAGCGCTCGACATACATCACTATCACCAGCACCAAGGGGACCGGGACGGAGCGTGTCTGTTGTGTTGTGCTGTGTTGTTGTGTGTGGGTGTCGGTGTGCGTTCGCCTGGCAGATGGCTCTGCGGGCGGACACCCTGAGCCCAGGTGTAGGCGACACAAAAAGAAAGGCAGGAAGTGCATTTGCAGGCAACACAGGATGCGCTGCTGACGCAACGAACAACATCGTCGCCGCAAACCACAACACCCGTTCCCCTTTCTTTACAAGCCGCACATGCGCCTTTTGAACGCTGACAACGTTTATCAGAAGTGTCTGAATGTGTGTGGTCATCTGAAAAAGTCGAGATAAGCTTCACGGCTTTGCACATGCGTTTGATCAGCCTCTTCTTCCATTCCGGGCAGTAGAAGATATTCAGATTATAAAAACACTATGTGTAATGTGTGCCGAGTATATCACTGATCCTTCAGCAGTTTCTTAAGGCCACATCCCAGCAATATGAGTTTATATGAATGCATTTTGAACACAGCAATAAAGCTTTATTAATTAACACATGCATAAATACACATTTTATTCTCAAATGAGTCGTAGATCTTTAACCAGAACATGGTTATGTCAAAACACAATTTCTTCCACTTACTCCTCAAAACAAATGCTGCTTCATGCTTCATTTTATTAATCATTTCATAAAGAGGTATTCAGGCATCCAAGGGAAGGTCCAATTTCAATATTTCTTTACTTGAAGGTTTTTCACCGAAACAGCTCATTTGTTAAAGCAACGTGTGCACTTTCCTCATCAGCATTGCAGTCTAGCTCCATTTATCATCAAAATTGGTCAGTTCTACCAGCTATGCCTCTATACAACATTTCTAGATCCACAAATATGAATTGGGTCAAATAAGCATTTTTGATTTTGACCTGTTCACTGATCACAGACATTGAAGCCAATTGTAAAGATGGGTGGTCTGACCAGACTAAATGAAGGGCTCTATATCATTGGGCCGGCCTCCTAGTCATGGGGGACAACTGACTATCAAAAGATCTGTTGTATTGACAAAGACTAAGCTGCAACACACATACTCTGTTATAAATACCCCTCCCTGTGCCTTTTTGGCACATGCAACCAGCAGACCTGAGTTCTTTTTTTCGGAGGTCAGGGCTATTCTGAGCAAGGCGGTGCAAGACAACTTGTGAGGCATCATGAGTCTTTTTGTCGTTGATGTGTTTCTTTGTATGTGGGAAAGCAGGAGACTGTCTTAATTAACACATTTTCAATGGATTCATTCTACGGTTTCTTTCCACCACCTCACCTGATTAGTATGCAGTGAGAAAGACTCGTTTGGTTTAACAATGGTCCTGTTTAAAATAGCAATTTACCTTATTTTCCTGCATTGAGAGGTTTCAAGGAAATAAATGCATACTACAGGCCAAACATACATTACCTTTGAGTATGCACGTTTGAACCAGTGTTGCGTGGTTTTCCCCCAGCACTTTCAAACTGGTAAAGAAAAAACTAACAAATGTATGCCATTATTATTAGCGACAGCCCAGAACAAAAGGGTTTTGACTCCTTTGTAGAGCTCACCAACAGAACCAAACATGACACAATAAAGCATAGGAATTTCCATGATAATATTAGGGGTGGGAATCTCTTGGCCCCTCACGATTCGATTCAAAAACGATTATCGATCCAATTATTTATTTTTTATGCATGATTTTCTAAAATATATGTATCTGAGTTTGCTACTCAGAGTTTCACTTCCTACTTTTGCAATGTTCATTAAAGACAATCAACAGATGAATTACCTTATCTAATATTTCATATTGGATAAAGTCAGAGAGAACAGAGTATCTAATATTTAATTTTAAAAAATTAAAAAAATTCTCATTCCGATTAACTTATCTGCAAGACAGAATCGTTCTAGAGAGAATAGCAATGCATCGCTTATTTGCATGCATATTTTTCCCACCCCTAGATAATATTGATTAACAAATCCTACAAGGCCTGCTTCTTTGGAAGGTTGATAGAAGGGGGATTTGACGACGTGAATGCCATTCTAACCAGGAGGTGGAGACAAATTGAGATGGTTTATTGCTTACTTTCAGCTGGGATTTATTTAGACAGGGAACAGCCTTCTACAAGCCTTGTTACTCTGTCACGTTCAGCCAGGAATCATATAGTTTAAAAAAGGCTTTCAAATGTAAAACTGGGAAGACTTCTCTCACTACGTGAGAGATCAGATACTCAAGCTGTAAGTCGGGCACAACAAACACAGCAGGGTTGGACTCTGCTCAGAAACATTGAGAAAGCAACAAGGGTACTCCTCAGTGTAAAAAAAGTACAACCAAATCTGATGTTTTGATCTCGTCTCAATTGAAGGACTCTCCAGGAAGGGCAGAAATATGCCTGGAATGAAAACGGCGCTAGTGCAGTGCCTGTTTGGGCATGAACGAAACTGATAACAACTTCCAACACCACTTTCAGAAGCCGTCATCCAGGATCTCGGATTGCAGATAAAGAACTGAAACACAGCGATTAAAACCCAGAGTTTGGCTTTATTCTGCATTTATAACTTCTGTTCCGCACCGACTGACTCTGAACACACCGGACCAGTCCACAGAGGGAACAACACTGACTGCATGCCCTGATTGTGTTGGAGGATTCAGTCCCTGGAAGCTGGATCACACCCAGCTCTGTCACCAGTGCCTTGCCCGAAGGCAGAACGATTGTGGTTATCTCTCAAGGCTGTCACAAGCGAGTCACAGAAACTGTTTATTTTCATGCCACCCCAATTATCGTTCTTAAAATAGACAAAAACAGCCTCACAGCTTGACTCTATATCCTGATGCTGGAGCGCTGCTGAATCACTTCACATTGTCGGCTGTAAGCGCAGAGTTCTTATGGGTGGGCTGATGTAGTGTTTAGAAGGAATACCAGGCCCTCACAAGGAGATAATAGGTGTCCAAAGCAATCATTTAAAAGTATTGGATTTAATTATTGTTGCATGAATAGCCTTGCTGTAAGACAAATGCGCTTTTCCAAGTTACAAAGTAACAAGACTTTACCCAATCCATACTATACCCAATTCATAGGATTGATGTGCACTTCACAGTTGATAGCAAACACCTCCATTTACCAGGAAATAGACATAGTTTGATGTATTCAACAGAAAAGGCAGTAGTAGCTTTCTCTTGGAAGCCATGTAACCTGTGCTGACATATACGTTAATATATTACCATACCATAAAGCAAAGTAATCTCATCTTGTCCAGTATTGCATGAGAGACAGACTATGTTTAGCCCATTCTAAATAGACCTATAGTTTAGGAAGGCATTCTAACTAATGTATTGTTTACAGGTTTAAGTGAAGTTTATTTATGTTTATTTAGCCAAAAGATCCAAAGAGCAAACTGTTTTTCTGAAACAAACATTTGAGTGGGTCGGCAAAATTGTTACAATGCAATTAGACTGACTTGCATAGGCAATGGTCACGTTCCAGCATTTAATAAATAAATGTACGTGTTGTGTTACAGCGAACGCAGCATAGGTGCCCAGTGTACATTGCACACTGCAATGAGGAAGTGATTG
Organism: Gadiculus argenteus; assembly: GCA_900302595.1. Taxonomy (NCBI): domain Eukaryota; kingdom Metazoa; phylum Chordata; class Actinopteri; order Gadiformes; family Gadidae; genus Gadiculus; species Gadiculus argenteus. The sequence continues at coordinate 24,020 of OMLJ01050778.1, read as the reverse complement.
TCAAAGCTAACCTTTGACCTTGACCGCTCTGTGGGGGACTGTGGGGGATGACCAGTCGTTGTGCTGCTTGGCTCTCACCCAGTAACAATGTTTGTTTTATAACACAATAAGTCTCCATTCAACTTAGTATCAACTTCTTTATCTTTTATGTAAGCAAATGGAGCCTCATAGTCCATCTCTGATGTTAATCCTGTTTGCTTCAGCAGTGATTTACACTTCAGTGTTTTCCCTACAATTGTTTTCCAGCAGCTTTGCTGAGGTTTCTGTGAAGTGCCATAAGCTAATTTACAAGTCAGTACACGGTAATGACTTGCATGTGCACTGTGCTGCTTTTCCTGTGTACAGTACTGGTGTGCACAGTACTGGTGTGCATGCAAACGGTGCTGCTTTGCCTGTGTACATTACTGCACGTGCACAGTACTGATAAGCGTGGGCACAGAGAGGTTTAGTCAGCTCCATGATTCCAATAGGACTCCCAACATAAATGGTCTCATCCAACGTTCTGTCTAAGGCCAATCATGAGCTGATGCTATAGTGTGATCCTATAGTATCAATGTGTTTTTTATTCCTCTACAGCAGAACATCATTTTGTGTGGCTATCAGTGTTTTTAACAAGGACAATATTTACAATTTAACAATTAAGGGGAGTGCAATAGTGGGCACCCAATATAATTTCCAATTCCCTTCAATTAAAAAAGGCTGATTTCAGTGACGCATGTGATCCAGCGGAGGTGCTGTGCCACTTTTGGATGCATGTAGGGTAAAACCCTACACAACGCGGTCAAGTCAACAGCCCGCAGAATACAATGCACGTGAAGTGATATATAACATATTTATATACATATCAAAGAAAGAAACGTGCGACAGGACAAGAGTATGGCTCAAAACCATCCTGTAATGCAAGTGCCATGGCATTAAAGCCTTATCTCGGGATTACCACTAAATATAGACGCTCTGGTTAAATCCACAGCAAAGTCCACACCATGTAGGCCTATGTCCTCTGTTAGTTTCCATGTCTTGCGTAATGCCTCCTTTATCCCTCTGTCATACCAAACATAATGCCGCTGGACACATGAAAAAAAATAACATGGGTGACTATGTGGCCATAGGGGTCGACATTAGTTGGCTTTGAGTGCATGCATCTGATCTCCTGAAATACTCCAGTATAACACTGGATCTCTGGAGGTCCTGCAGGATTTGATGTTGACAAGGGCTTCTGGGTGAGGTCCAAGTGCATGTAGGTTTCCTAATAGTTTATTCGAAAGCAATACATTAACCTAACCTAGAATGTTATGCAACGTGAGGTTATGCAATGGTATGCAACATTGCACAGATCAGAGAAGTGTACAAAGGCGCTCTCAGAGTACGAGAGGAACCTTGGACTTGACATCATTGTTCAAGTGTAATCATCGAAATGCTGACTGTATGAGAGGATGCTTTGGATGTTTTTGGACTACAGCACAGTTGAGTGGGAGGTCTCAACGTGAGAGGTTGCAATTTGTTAAAAAAAATCTGATTTTGTATCACTGTTACATTCAAGTTACATTGCATGATACAACTCAGATAATGCATCATTATTATATGTTTATCTGTACAGTAGCTGCCACATATTCCTCAATTGAATTGATAATCAATTCTATTTTTTTGTAAATTATGACCAAATTGGCATTATTAATATCTATCTATACACATATTATATATTTTGCATGTTGCCAACAGTAGTGTCGGGGAGCCATTGTGCCCATGAGGGTTGTGAACTTGGGGAGGTAAATACCTTTGAAGGCCGGCAGTTTCTGCAGCTCCCTGTTGTTGCTCAGGCTGAAGCGAGAGGAGCTCTGCCTCTTGTCCTTTTTGACAGGTGTCTGGGAACCTGGCTGCTTCCCCTTCAGCAGCTGCGTGGTGGGAGGGACATTGTTGCCGCCCTTCCTATTGGAGCCCGACTGAGGGGGGAGAAAATGTGCATGTCAGTGGCATTGAACTAGGGCCAGGCAAGATCTGCCACACATAACGGTATCAAGTGACCAAGCAAAACCAAAAGTAGTGAGCGCTTCTTTCACACTTCCTTAGAAACAAAACAAAAACACAATATTACTATTACACACTGTGGTTAGATCCCTACGGAAGCATACTCAATGTGAACATCGACGTCTGGTATGCAGAAGAAACAATGATGGTATCAAGTTAATCCTGTTCATAAACTAGACCACAACTTAATCCAGACCAACAGTTCCCAGGATTTAGCTGAAGCCAAAACATTGACGATAGAAAACCACAACATGATCTATTTTTAGGAGACCTCCGTTATCACCCATACCAGCAACCTGTGGAAAGGACTCAAAATCGGCTGGTCTCTTATCCACGATTGCCTATGGAGTCAATAGAAGCCCCGTAGAGGTTTGGGCAGACCCACTGTGGAATCTACCAAATGTACTAGGGACCATAGCTGGTCCCACTGGCCTGTTAGGTTCCACTTCACAACACCACCTGACCACTCAGTGTTTGCTTCCCTAACTGCAGCTGTGAAGTTTCCTCAGTGATTCACAGGGGAAAGGGGGTTGTGTAATTAACTTAAAACCTAACAAAAGTAGGCAACCGTCTGAGGCAATTATGTCATGGCTTTTGTGGTGGGCCCAGCTTGCCAGGCGGACTGGTAATGAGGTAAATAAAGCCAAGACGGTCCTCATTGTGGGAAGAATTATGCAATCATGTGACCCGACAGAATTTAGTTTCTCTGTGATTCTTGCCAGTTATCTACCTTAGCGTAAAATAGATTATATGTCTTTCTCTAAGGTCCATCTGTAAATGCACAGTCAAACAAATATACATGTAAACATTTTTAACATAAATGCAGAGCAAGACTAGAACAGAATTTATGTAAATAACCGCAAAAAGACACACACGTCATGTGGGCAAAAGCAATGGCTCACAAACAGGGCAAATTCTGTAAGGCTGATTGTATTAATTACATGAAGGGGAAAATCTACCCTGAGGCAGACCAGCTGCTGACCCCACCTAGAGAATATAGAAACACAAATAAGGCACTGTGTGCACTTCACAGTTAACTGAAGAAAAGCTGTTTCAAACATTCAACGATGAAATGCGATGTTCACTAGGAAACATGCAATTAGCATTAGTACAAACAAGATCGTCTTAACACTTTAATCAAGGCTCTTCATCCCAGTGCATTTGATTAAGCTCCCATACACAGATCGTCCAATACTTAAATGGAAGAAGCCCATTTCTGTGTAAACATGCTCATCATCTTAAACATGTCCTCAAACTGACATCTTAAGGCCAACAATAAGCTAATGTTAAGGCAGAGGGCTTACTGAGAGGAGCTAAAACAGCAGCGGCAGGGTGGTGAATAGTGTTTTTAATTTGACACTGGGTTGACGCGTTAGCAGATCTGCTTGCCACAGAAGAGGGAGTGTACCACTGATTAAGAAAAACCACAGAGGAAGGAAGATAACAGCAGATCACGACAAATCTGCGAGCAATGCAGAGGTCCTTATGCAAGGATTGTTGCCTGTTGGTTTAAACAGCAATAACAATTAACATTAACTTGTTTTCATGTTCGCAAGTGAATTGCTGAATTTCCTATAACACATTAATTAAAGTTCAGGAATTGCCAAAGGCTATGTTTTTCTCTTTTTGCTTTAATTTAAAGCAACATATAAATCAATTAAGTTGAATTACTCTAGGTCAGGGCAAGAAAATCCATACCTCCATATCCATCATTTGTTTAGGGTAATTGATCTGGAAACACTCTATAAAACAATGTCATGCAAACAATACAATACATTAGTATGTGTGGTTGTCTATGTGGAACAGATCAGTGTCGTCTGGTCGCACATGAGAGGACTGTGGGTAAATGTCTCCAGTTAGCCTACCTCATGCTCTGAATTCTCCTGACTTCCACCCTTGCCCACTTTTCCAGACTTGGAGGGATCCTGGGGAAAACGCAAACCGTTGTGTACCACTCAAGGAGATGTCGTACATTTGGTGGGGACACAGCATTATGGATACACACGTATTAAATATTTTACACATAGGTTCCAGCCAAATATAGCTTGGCTGACCACGAATAGCAACACTCGTTTCCAACACATTGGCAAGTATGTGGCCAGTCACCCACCGTCTGCAAAAGACACGTCACTGGAGAAGAGAGCGTTTTGCGTGTGCAACCATCTCACAATAACCCATGATTTGAAAGAATGTGCCAAAAACAACTGCTCAGTTTGTGTAGAGCCTAAAAATATCACAAAAAAATGCTAACCTAGGAGCTAACCTAGCGGCTGATGGATGTGGGTAGGCTGGCCTCTTCGCTAGGTGATGGGGCAACTGTGTTCATTCATGTCGTTTGTTTTAAAAAGCGTATTTTTCACTACAAGTAATGCACTCTTACTCCCACTTTATTGTTCTCGCTCTGAACATCGTTCTCGTATATAACTCACCTTTTCTTTTTTCGTTTTATTCGGCATCGCACAGACGTCCCCCTCCCACACCCTCTCGGAATACTCCACAACTGAAGCCCTGACAACTCCTCCGGCAGCGGACTGTGGCGGGTGGCCCGTCCGCCGTCACGCTATTGGCTGCTGCCCGTCCACAGCCGCGCCATTGGCTTAGCAGCTGCCCGTCCGCAGCCACGCTATTGGCTGCTACCCGTCCGCAGCCACGCTATTGGCTGCTGGCCGTCCGCCGCCACGCCATTGGCTGCTGCCCGTCCGCAGCCACGCCATTGGCTCCTGCCCGTCCGCAGCCACGCCATTGGCTGTCCTCCGTCGCAGCCACGCTATAGGTGTGTGGCGGTCAGCTGACTCGTAACGTCAAAGTCTAGCACGTTGAAATGTTTGAAGGTGAATTTACATTTTTTAACAGGGCTATTAATACATTTGCCATACTGTGTAAGACATACTGTCTCATTACTTCAGTTGAAAGCATTGCATACACATAATCATACCTTGTGGACTTTATCGATTGCCTTATGGACCTATGTGTCTGAAATAAATATACATAAATAACGCTGGATAAATTGATGTTCAATGTATTTATTCTGGTTTGGTTAACGAGTTATTGATTGAGTGGAAGGGGGCCTACATTACAACCTTACTGTCACAAGAGACGTGAAAATCAAGACTAGGCCGAAATGAGCCTGTCTATCGTTTAACAATTATGCAGTTCGGAATTTTGGACATCAGACCTCATTTCCAAATGAGCCAGTGTGTTATTTATCATTGGAGACCGTTTAACACGTTTCATTCAGTTCTTCTAGTTGCAGAGATTGCTGTTGCTAGGCTAGCGCAAGTTGATGGGAACTGCTAGCCTGTCAAACAGTTTTACCAAAGTGTCTCTGGTTTTACCCACTCCACAGTACATCCGAGGTACATCGATTATAACGCCATAATATCAATGTCAATGTCTGTGTTGATGCATCGCAATGATCGCATTACATTGATGAGATAAAAACTTAAGACATTCCGCACAATTGTCCATAATCCTCTCCCTATCCTTATGACTGGGCTACTTATTAAATGTACATTTTAATTTGAACTAACCTGAGGGTCTACTCATGATCATATTCATATATTCTTAAGTAAAAACACATTTTCCCTTTACCAATAACCACATCATTATAAATTCCCATACATAACAATGCCCTGACTTAAGGATAATTGCCCATTCCTTTCAAACTTGCTGAATAATCCTGTTACTCCATGCAGAGTATGACATTATAATTGTTCAATATATGAAAAATCGATTAAAAACCAAACTTGGTCAACATGGTAAACTTTATTTCTGGGTACCACCATTCCAAATCACAGTAATATTTATTTACAGTAAAAGTGTGAACACACTAAGAACTTTGGAATGCATACAAACAAAAAAACACAATGATACAAAAAATCTGAAATTAAGAAAAAATATTAAAAGGAATGAACTGCAAATGCATGTAGTCAATGCAAGGTTTCCATGTCAATAAACAACACTGAATACTTTCCGTTGTATTTTATTAACTCCAAAACTAGACAACAGAAGAGATTCTGGGAAAACCTAATCGACCTCCTCCATCCTGGATGTGTCCTCGTCTCCTTCCAGAGGAGGCATGTCTTCCACAGTGGCAGACGTTGGCTCGTCCGTGGTCAGGTCGTCCTCGTCGATGCCTGAGGAAGATGGACACATGTCAACAAATGGGTGCCGTGTTGGATCAAAGTTAGACTCTCTGCACTGACGCCTGATCGTCACTCAAAACACACTGCTGTTTATGAACCAGGGCACGGGCCGTAGACTAAACTAGTGACGATATCCCACTTTGACAATGGATGAGGTGCCCTGCTACATATGAGCAGCAGAGCTATAATTAGTGGCCCTGTTTGTATGGATTCCACCTCTGTGACAAGGGTCTATTGTCCCTGGGCTGGTGGTTGAGTTACTTACCAAGGCCCAACTTGATCATCCTGTATATGCGGTTGGAGTGGGTCTGGGGGTCATCCAGGGTGAACCCGGAGGACAGCAGCGCCGTCTCAAACAGGAGGATAACAAGGTCCTTCACAGACTTGTCGTTCTTGTCCACCTCTGCCTTCTGCCTGAGCGTCTCGACGATGGAATGGTCCGGGTTGATCTCCAAGTGCTTCTTGGCCGCCATGTAGCCCATGGTGGAGCTGTCTCTGAGGGCCTGGGCCTTCATGATCCTCTCCATGTTGGCGGTCCAGCCGTACGTGCTGGTGACGATGCAGCATGGGGAGGAGACCAGGCGGTTGGAGACAGTGACCTAGGACACCATAAGGATTCAGCCGGTTTAACAACAGGGAATTAACATTTTGAGTTGAGTTGCTGACAAACAGAGGCATGTTCCAGTGTCTTCCTCCAAGTGCCAGTGAACCCAAAGGCCTGTTTTCTTTGGTTTTAAACACCTTTGACCTCGAACATAGTAATCTCTGCCATTTTTACTAAAACAATACTGTAATTTAGAAAGAACAGGCTCAGAATCCTATGTTTGGCCCGTCTCGACCAACCTGTTTGTGACCAACCCATGCCGCGCACCACAGTGTGTGTGTGTGTGTGTGTGTGTGGTTGTGTGGCGCTCTGTCTGTGGGCAGTGCTTAACATTCCTGACTGCCTCCAAGAGAGGGTTAGCGTCACTCATCATAAATGATGAGTACTAGCCAGGAAAAAAGAATTCCGGGAGTCGTAACCATGGGGATAACACCTCCCCCTTCCCCTCAAAATGCATTTATATTCAAATCTCATATGGTTTGACTTTGAGCTGTATCAGGGTTAGGCTGTATTAAGGTTCACTTGCACTTCAAGCCTTGTTCGTAACCTTTCAATATTCCAGTTCCTCCCTCTCACCTTTTCCACCTTCTTCTCCAGGATGTCTTTCATGATTTTGCACAGATTCTCAAACTGAGATTTCTTCTCCTCCTGCTTCTTCTTCTCCTCGTCGTCCTCGGGCAGCTCCAGGCCCTCCTTGGTGACCGACACCAGGTTCTTGCCATCGTACTCCTTCAGCTGCTGGACGCAGTACTCATCGATGGGCTCGATCATGTAGATGACCTCCAGGCCAGCCTTGCGGAGGCGCTCCACAAAGGCAGAGTTGGCCACCTGGTCTTTGGTCTCACCTGAAATACAGGTACTTTTGTCAGATGTTGGGGTAAATTGAAGACCTTCCTCATGGCCAACCTGTATTCATACATTCCAGGACATTATAAAAGGACCACAAACACTTTCTTCGACATGAAGTCTGCACAAAAGCAAAAAGGAAGTAGTGTGCACTATCTAGCCCCTTCCATGAGAGAACTGTGAAAATACAAAATGGCCACTAAGCACCACACCAAATATTGCTGTGACTGAAGATGGATGCAGCATACACACCAGTAATATAGTAGATGTGTTTTTGGGAGTCCTTCATGCGGGTCACATAGTCCTTCAGGGAGACCAGCTCGTCTCCTGAGGCAGAGGTGTAATACCGCAGCAGGTCTGACAGCTTCTTCCTGTTCTGGGAGTCCTCGTGGATGCCCAGCTGAAAGAGATGTCCATGTATTAGATTCATTAGCAAGGTAGGTTCACTTTATATTCCAGATTTAGGTCCAGTTCCCTTATTTATTACAGTTGGTAGAAAGAGGTTCTAAATTGTTTTATATGCATAAAATCTAGGGTGTAAAACACAAACAAGTTGGCATTAATATAACATTCTCATGCTGGGCATACGTTAAAAATGCAAATTTCTATACATTTAACCCCTTAAATAACCATATACGGTCAGAAACCGTCCCCATTAACCCCATGGTAAATGTGTGAATGAACAGTAAAAAAGGGAAATTGTTGATTTTTTTTGCAAATAAATTGATCACAGATTGAAATATAAGTTATTGTGACAGAGGTGTAATCAAAGTAGAGGACACTTTGGGGTACACTCAACTATGCTGCTTTCTAAACTAAAGACGGTGGCATGAGAGTGAGTGTGGTTTGTAGTAAAATGTCTCCCTCTACCTCTCCCCTTTACTTTAAAATTTGCATGCATGGTTACAAAAATATTTTTCCGAATGCAAACTTGATCACTGAGAACCCAGGTTTCAGTTAACAACACTGATGTCAGTCCACAAACAAGACAGAAGATGGCAGTAAGGAGCTTTGAAAAAGCTTTGGTCTAAAGCAGCTTAAGCTGGTAATAGGGAAAGAGGATCAGACAGGTGGTAAGGGTTAGGTCACAGGGACATACGGTCGTGGTTAGAGATGGTGGCTGGTCTTCTTCATCCAACACAAAATATCCAAGTCAACGAATAAGACCACGATGATCAGGGATTTTAACAAATTCAAGAGCCTGCCCACTGAAAACATGAAGTCACCCACCTTGAGGTTCTTGGAGAACTGCTCGTAGCACTTCTTATAGTTCTCCTTGTCCTCCGCCAGCTCAATGAAGAGCTCCAGGCACTTCTTCACCAGGTTCTTGCGGATGACCTTCAGGATCTTGCTCTGCTGCAGCATCTCTCGGGAGATGTTCAGGGGAAGATCTTCTGAGTCCACCACACCTCTAATGAAGTCTAAAAACAGAAGAGACAGTTTGTCCTTAGTTTGGCCCTATCAAAGTAGCAACTCAACGACGTGGTTAGAATAACGGTTCAATATTTCACACAAGACTGCCAAACCGGCCCTCCGAACCCTCATGAATCGGTGGACGGAGTTGTCCTCACAACTTACTCAGATATTCAGGGATGAGCTCGTCGCAGTTGTCCATGATGAAGACCCTGCGCACGTACAGCTTGATGTTGTTCTTCTTCTTCTTGTTCTCAAAGAGGTCGAAGGGCGCGCGGCGCGGCACGAAGATCAGCGCGCGGAACTCCAGCTGACCCTCCACCGAGAAGTGCTGTGGAATGGAAGCACATTGACTGTTAGAAATACCAATCACTATCTAAGCATGTAAGGACGTATGTTAGCTAGGGGTGGGACTAAATATAGAAAGGGTGATATAACGTCGCCCTTCTTTGTGCGAATCAATACACTGGTGCCAAATATTGATTATTTTTATATTTTATTAATCCAAGTTAGACAGGAAGGTATGAGAGAGAGAGAAAGAGGGGAGGACGTGCAGCAAAGCAGGAATCAAACCCTGGCCCCTCTTTAACAAATTTCCCGCTCAACACATGAATGATGGAAACTTGACAGAGGATAACTAGAAGAGTAACTGAAAAACTCAGTTTGGACCATGAATAAAGATGGGAAATCAACTACTTGACGTGATGTATCGTGATAGGATTGTATAAAACAATATATTGATTATCGCAGAATCGCAATATAATCGGTATCGTGGCACATGTATCGTGTATCCTATCATGAGGTACCCTGTGACTCCCACCCTTAATGTTAATGCGTGGCTGAGACAACCTCTCCCGTACCTTGACGGCCAGGTGGTCCTCCCAGTCGTTGGTGAGGCTCTTGTAGAACTCTCCATACTCCTCATTGGTGATGTCGTCAGGGTTGCGGGTCCACAGGGGCTTGGTCTTGTTCAGCTCCTCCTGGTCGATGTACTTCTCCTTGATCTTCTTCTTCTTCTTCTTATCCGAGCACTTGTCGCCGTGGTCGTGGTCGTCGTGCTCGTCGTCCGAGCCCACGTCTTCGATCTCGGGCTTGTCTTCGTCCGCGCCGTCCTCGCCGTGCTTCTCCATGCCCTTCTCCCCCTCCTCGTCTTCAGCCTCATCGTCACTCACCTCCTTGTCGCGCTCCTTCTCCATCTTAAATGAGCACACGCCATTCATTAGTTAGCTATACACCTACTTTCAAACCACGATTTTAGACAAAATGAAAATGTATTCATTTAATTTTCATGAAAAATAATGAATGAATACATTAATTTATAATCCATGATTTGTATTCAATCCAGCTAAATGCTCTTATTCAATGCAGCTTATGTCATGTCAGGTGTATGTTGTTCTTACAAAGAGCGTGATGGGGTAACCGATGAACTGCGAGTGCTTCTTCACAATCTCCTTGATGCGGCGTTCCTCTATGTACTCGATCTGGTCGTCTTTCAGGTGCAGGATCACCTTGGTGCCACGCCCGATGGACTCAGCTGCTCAGAGAACATACAAAAAAGGTTTTCTTCCAAATCGATAAGATATAAAATTAGATTGTTAGATCAGGCAAACTGTTAAGAGCGTTCACTTACAGGTATCCACCTTCACCGTGAAGGAACCGCCGGCTGAGGACTCCCAGATGTACTGCTCGTCATCAAGGTGCTTGGTGATGACGGTCACTCTTTCCGCCACCAGGTAGGCGGAGTAGAAACCCACGCCGAACTGACCGATCATGGAGATGTCCGCTCCTGCCTGCAGGGCCTCCATGAAGGCCTTGGTGCCAGACTTGGCGATGGTTCCGAGGTTGTTGATCAGATCAGCCTTGGTCATGCCGATGCCGGTGTCGATCAGGGTGAGGGTGCGCTCGGCGATGTTGGGAATGATTTCGATCTTGAGGTCCTTGCCAGAGTCCAACTTGGCGGGGTCGGTGAGACTCTCGTAACGGATTTTGTCTAATGCCTGTAAAGAAGACATGGGTTCATGGGTTTCATTATGGGACTAAGGGTTTCATAATCACACTTTTAGTTATGCTAGTTGACAATGTTTATCATCATTATACGTTATCTTAAAGTCTTAGGTAACATAGAAAATGTAATTGTCTGCACTTCTGTTTAATATACAACATAGGGATTGCATATAACACATTATACCAAAGATGAATTTAATTACTTCTGTGGTATTTGTGTACATTAGAGGGCAGAATGGGCCACATTTTTCCGTGTCCGACAGAGAAGTAACCGAGCCCGACAGGCATCAAGATATATATGTCCGAGCCCGACACAGTTAGTCTATTTTTTCTCATACTAATGACACGTTTACGTTTGTGTGTATGAAAGCACGCCTTTATTAAATAACTGCAAGGAATTTGGAAATGTCAAAAGATGAGCGCAGCAAGCTCGCTGTTGACACGCTCTTGTTGAGCAGAATCATAACCAATTTAAATTCACACAGGCCCACAAAAAAGGCCACGATAACGATTAATTCCACAAAAAGATATCTCAGGTTCTGTAGGACAGGTAGCCTATGAAATTAAAATTAACCCGAGTATCATTTCTAAATATTTGTCTGAACCAGACCCGGCCCGTCGGGTACCGTCAGGGTCGGGTTTTCATGCTCTACTGTTCATACAAAGATTTATTGTGGCCCTTTAAGAATAACAAAAGATAAAAAAAAGTTAAACATCAAAAGAACATTGTTGACTTTCTTCTCCAAGCGACTCACGTCGGAAGAGTTGGAGATGAGCTCTCTCAGGAAGATCTCTTTGTTGGAGTAGAAGGTGTTGATGATCAGAGACATAAGCTGAGCGATCTCCGCCTGGAAGGCAAAGGTCTCCGCCTCCTCCTCCATGGGTTGGTCGTGTGCTTCAGGCATCTAGACGGAGGGAACCGAGAAATGTCAGCCTGTCGCAAGACTGACGCGAATGTCATTCAATGTACAAAAATACCTTGAATGTCCTTCAGTAGTTTATTTCTAACCAGTCCTCATATATTTGAGGCGATGGTAGGGATGCCTGTTTCTAACTTCAGGGGAAACATTATTGACATTGTGAATGTCTTTATTTAACAGATAAATGTAGAAGGCTTTATTCAAGCAATGCAAGGCAGCATTGCAAATGAAACCGTCAACAATAACTGAAATAATTATGCAAGAAAATGCTGGGCCACTTGCCGATACTACTCGATACAATTCGAATTCATGAACATGGGACAATTTGAATAGAAACATAATTGGGGAAATATGAATAACAGTGATACCATTGATAGACTTGATTCTGTTCATAGCTTAGAGATAGCATAACACCATGACTTGGGCATTAGGATAATTGAAATAACATAATGAACATTTAATGAGGTATTAACTGATGAGATCTAGCTGATGCAGGCTTGGTGGATAACCCGAGCACGTACTACTCAGCACCATACTTTCTGTGCATAATCCATCCTAAAATCAGACAAGAAAGGCCTGCTCCTACTATAAGGTCTAAAAAAAAAAATAAGTTTGGTTCCTGTTGGTTGTCAGTTGAGGTCATGGGTAGGTAGGGAATTTATCTAGCGCCACCAACTGGTTAAAGTTGGAAATTTTAGCCCATAGAACGCCTTGCTAAAAAGTTGTGAAATTTGGTGCACTGATTCAGGACCATAAGCCCTCACAGCAAATTTGAGTTCATAAGCCCTCACAGCCAACTTGGGGTCGCTAGAATGACTAGCGTTCGCAGGCATTCTATAACGTTGTTAGTCTCCGTTGCCATGGTTACCATGGTTACCATGGTTACTAGCGTTTGAGCCTTCTCAGTGCGCCACCAATAGGTCAATTTTGGAAATTTCCTGCAATGGGAGTCTATGGTAGCCCATAGAATGCCTTGCTAAAAAGTTGTGAAATTTGGCACACTGATTCAAGATAGTCCCATAAGCCCTCACAGCAATTTTGAGTTCACTAGCCCATGAGCTCTAGCGCCACCAACAGGTTAAATTTGGACATGCATTCATGTTTATGTTTATAACTTTTGACTAGGTAAAATTTGTGAGATTTGGCACATATGATCTAATGAGTTCATTGAGTCCAATTCCGCTTGACCCCCCAAACTCTGCTTGCAGATTTTATTTTATTTTATTATTTTATTTTTCCAGTGGCAGCGAGTGATAGGTAGGACTTTTTTTTTTACAGCAGCAATTGATACTCCCATCATGTTGTGTTCTGTATTTGTGGGTTTAAAAAAAAAAGATGTATTTATTTTTTTCAAACTAAAAAATGTTTAGGCCTAAGATGAATTATGCAACCTTGCCATTACTTCTCATTGAACATCACATTACAACCGTTGGATAAACCTTGCAGATCATTAACCGCTGAAGCAAGCGGCGATGAGCCGTTGCCAAGAAACGCTCCCCCTATCGGTTAAGGAGGGAACGACACGGTTCTAGAAACTACCAGGCGGATCCAGTCTGACCGCTTCAGCTCGTAGAGGAAAGCTCCTCCTCGTTACCATCGATTTAATTCACGGTCATTCCCACACGTTATGCATGGAATGGATCATCCTATTTTACAATCCCAGACCTAAAAGACAACCCCAGACCTAAAAGGCGTTTTCAAACAGAGGGATTATTAAGTGTTATATATCCATCTCTGTGGAGGGTCCGGGTGAGATGCTGCTGCTGCACCACGGGGGACAGCAGCAGATCACCTCGGTCTCCTCAGACACTGATACCTCGATTATGCTCCACAATAAAAGTCATTAAAAAGTTTTTCCACCGTCACGAATAAATCGCCACGTGGGGCTGGAGTAAAATAATGAATAGAACCACACCATAAACCCCCGTTGTACTAGTTTGTAACATCAACTACTATAATATAGGCCTACATTAATGTAAGATTAATATTACGATTTATTTTGTTGGTTTTTTTTTAGGAGACAATATATTGGCCGAATGAAAGATGTGCAGCATGTTATATTTTATCCGTTCAATGTTACCAACAATGTAACGTTATAGCAGCCATTACAACGCAACTGTTATCATATCCATTGACAGTAGCCTACATTTAAAAATGCACTAATTAAAAGTACTTGCACATCATGCATCACGAGCCTTAATTTATTTACCTTGCGTTTCTGTCTAAGGAAGATCCCGCCGGGAAGTGCAGACTCCTATGTGTAATCTCAGCCAAGCCGGATGAAGTCACCAGAATAATGCTGCTGGCCTCACTTTATATCGGAGCCTTCAAACCTTCGAGAACGGTCTAGTCTCGAATGTTCCCTGCCATGCCGCGGATAGGCTAGCCGGACTGTCAATCATGCTTTGTCACTCCGTTCAGGACCCCTTATTTTGATTCGTTACAGTAAAGTGGGCGGGCTCTGGAGAGAGGTGACTGCTGAGTGCAGACCACAGATGTTGTGAAATTTCCCCGAAGACTTATAGTAAGACCAATTTTAGAGCATGTATAAATAAATTTTTATTACAAATCGGATTATCTTTCTTAAAAAACATTTAACAGGTACAAAAAGACTGATGGGTCGAAATCAAAACATTTTGATTAGGTCTGAATTAGATACCTCTGATTAAGAATATAACCATGATGGACTGCTATAATAATATGAATTAAGGTAGTTACAATTTTCTAAAATGACAGTTTAAAAAATATTGCAGTTTTGTAAAATAAAATATATCTGGAAGAACTAAAACTATAAAATAAAAAAAATTATGGAGTTGAAGGAAAGTTGAAGGCACATAAGTACATAAGTACACAATCATTTAATCGACTTCCTCCATTCTCGATGTGTCTTCGTCCCCTTCCAACACAGGCATATCGTCCTCAGTGGGCTGAATGGTGTCCTCAATCGCGGCCTCATCATCATCAATACCTGAAGAGAGAGAAAACAGAAATCAGCAACACATCCCACTACCAAGATCTTTAATCAGAACCCCCATCCCGATTCCTCCACTCATCTCCACATGCGTGGTGAGGGACAGCCACTCACCCAAACCCAGCTTGATCATCCTGTAGATGCGGTTGGCGTGTGTGGCGGGGTCTTCCAGGGTGAACCCGGATGACAGCAGGGAGGTCTCAAACAGAAGGATCACCAGGTCCTTCACCGCCTTGTCATTCTTGTCCAGCTCAGCCTTCTGCCTCAGGGTCTCTACGATGGCATGTGTGGGGTTGATCTCCAGGTGCTTCTTGGCCGTCATGTAGCCCATGGTGGAGTTGTCTCGGAGGGCCTGGGACTTCATGATCCTCTCCATGTTGGCGGTCCAGCCGTACGTGCTGGTGACGATGCAGCAGGGGGAGGAGACCAGGCGGTTGGAGACGGACACCTGTTGGGGAGGAACATGATGAGGATGATGGGTCTCTGAAATATCATTTATTGGAAATATCATCAGTATCAGAATTCTGTTATTATATTTCTATGTTTATTTGTACGTACAAGGAAAGTACCTCGGTGAGGTTGGTGCTTAGAAGATTTTAGAGCAACAAGATATAAGTAAGATATTTACAAAATATTGAATAATAAGAATTACAAATAAATATTGAAACCCATAAATTCTGTTGGCTGTGAAAGGCTAAGAGGCAATGAGAGGAGGGCTTCACTATATCAATAGAAATGTCTAAACTTTGAATGAAAGTAAAAATATACCTTTTCAATCTTCTTGTCAAGGATGTCCTTCATGATCTTGCAGAGATTTTCGAACTTAGTCTTCAGCTCCTCCTGCTTCTTCTTCTCGTCATCGTCCTCGGGCAGCTCCAGGCCCTCCTTGGTGACCGACACCAGGTTCTTGCCATCATACTCCTTCAGCTGCTGGACGCAGTACTCATCGATGGGCTCGATCATGTAGATGACCTCCAGGCCGGCCTTGCGGAGACGCTCCACAAAGGCAGAGTTGGCCACTTGGTCTTTGGTCTCACCTGAACAAACACAAATTCACACAAAATATCAGATTCACAGCTTCTTAGGAAGGAAGTGTCAAGGAGAACATTCGTTTGAAAAGAAGAAGACTGGATCTAGCTGAAACTACAAACCGGTGATGTAGTAAATGTGTTTCTGGTTCTCCTTCATACGAGACACGTAGTCCTTGAGGGAGACCATCTCATCCCCAGTGGTGGAGGTGAAGTAGCGGAGCAGCTCTGACAGCTTCTTCCTGTTCTGGGCGTCCTCATGGATACCAAGCTAGGAGGCGGAACGTTACGTTTAGTGATTTAAATTATTACAAATCTATATCTAAAACAAAAAGACACATTCTAATGACCACTGAATATAAATTAAAAAAAATGGTTGCAGAATTTTCAAGGTGCGCTATTACAGCTGATAAGAACAAGAAGGAGGGAGATCAAGGTTGGTTGAAACAAACCTTGATGTTCTTGGAGAACTGCTCGTAGCACTTCTTATAGTTCTCCTTGTCGTCAGCCAGCTCAGTGAAGAGGTCCAGGCACTTCTTCACCAGGTTCTTGCGGATGACCTTCAGGATCTTGCTCTGCTGCAGCATCTCTCGGGAGATGTTCAGGGGGAGATCCTCAGAATCCACCACACCCTTAATGAAGTCTAATGGGGGGGAGACAAGCATCATGGTTATTACACACATTAAAATTCATAAAGGGGTTCTAAAAGTTCACGCTTAACATTAGTGTGACACTCACTGAGATACTCGGGCATGAGCTCGTCACAGTTGTCCATGATGAAGACCCTGCGCACGTACAGCTTGATGTTGTTCTTCTTCTTCTTGTTCTCAAAGAGGTCGAAGGAGGCCCTCCTGGGCAGGAAGAGCAGTGCACGGAACTCCAGCTGGCCCTCCACGGAAAAGTGCTGCCAAAGACCAAAGAAAGGACATTGTTAACTCTGTGCGCTAGAAGACATTGCTATTTGAATCGAGAATACACTGGTGGTAAATACAGCATTGAGGTTTGATTTGTCTAATGATAGGCCTACCTTGACGGCCAGGTGGTCCTCCCAGTCGTTGGTGAGACTCTTGTAGAACTCTCCATACTCTTCGTTTGTGATGTCGTCAGGGTTACGGGTCCAGATGGGCTTGGTCTTGTTTAGCTCCTCTGCATCCATGTACTTCTCCTTGACCATCTTCTTCCTCTTCTTGGTGCTGTCCTTGGTGTCCTCGTCCTCGTCCGAGCCCACATCCTCGATCTTTGGTGCGTCCTTGTCCGCGGCCACATCCTTCTCCGGCTCCTCCTCTCCCTGCTCGAGGTCCACTTCCTTCTCCCTGGTCTTCTCAACCTGGAATGCGTATTAAGATTAATGAAGTGTCGGCCGTTGGGCTGAGGTCGTTGGGCTGAAGTATAACACGCTCATAAATTGAGTAGCATTAAAGTAAAGTGAGAACTTACGTAAAGAGTGATCGGGTAACCGATGAACTGCGAGTGCTTCTTCACCACCTCCTTGATGCGTTTCTCCTCACAGTATTCCGACTGGTCCTCCTTGAGGTGCAGGACCACCCTGGTGCCGCGGCCAATGTCCTCCCCTGACAGCGATGGAGCGAGGAGTCAGTTAATACCAGGCTGTGTATGAATAGTCTACCATTCAAGAGGTAGAGGTCAAGTGAAGGGTAGGCTTACCGGTGTCTACTTTGACTGTGAAGGAGCCTCCAGCTGCTGACTCCCAGATGTACTGCTCATCATCGTTGTGCTTGGTGATGACAGTTACTCTCTCTGCCACCAGGTAGGCGGAGTAGAAACCCACGCCAAACTGACCGATCATGGAGATGTCCGCTCCCGCCTGCAGGGCCTCCATGAAGGCCTTGGTGCCAGACTTGGCGATGGTTCCCAGGTTGTTGATCAGGTCGGCCTTGGTCATGCCGATGCCGGTGTCGATCAGGGTGAGGGTGCGAGCATGCAGGTCGGGTCTGATTTCAATCTTCAGCTCCTTGCAGGTCTCGAGTCTGGTGGGGTCCGTCAAGCTTTCATATCTGATTTTGTCCAAGGCCTGCCAGAAAGGAATACAAAAGTTAAATAATAACACTACCCCAAATCATAGTTTGAGTTGTTTTCATGTGGCTAAAACAAACAATAAAAAAATCACTTGATTACTCACATCTGAGGAGTTGGAGATGAGCTCTCTAAGGAAGATCTCTTTGTTAGAATAGAAGGTGTTGATGATCAGAGACATAAGCTGAGCGATCTCAGCCTGGAAGGCAAAGGTCTCCGCCTCCTCCTCCATGGTACCGGCTTTCCCTGGCATCTGAATCAGGAGAGAATACAATGTCATAAACAAAGCCTAGAGATTGCAAATAGAAACAACACTTTGTCCTTTGTATTGTCTAAAGGCCTAGGCCTGTAAGGGAGTGCATTGCCATTGGGGGGTGATAAGGGAACCACTAGGCTCCTGTTACACATGTTCCTTCTGCCAATCAAAGATGGGCAGTTCAAAAAAGGGGAGGGGTCTATCATGCCTTTCACACCCGGCTGCCAACAGCTGCGAGGTGTGTTGCATTAAGCCCTCTCTCAAAAGACTGAGAATAAGGTTAACATGTCTGGAAAATAAGAAAATGCAATATAAGATTATTTCATTTAAATGAAATATATGAGTATTTAATTTAGATTTGTATCAAGAAAACGTATAAACTTAGTTTATTTATAGGCCTGTAGGCCTATAGTGAAAGGCCTGCGATAAGCAAATGTATGAATGTAGGTTTATGGAGAAATATCTTAAGAAGGAAAGACAATATAGACTTTTCTGATGATGCTATTCATTTATATATTATACTTATTTATGTCCTGAAGGTAGTAGTAGCAGTTATTGTTTAGTATTAGTCTATTATTCTTTAGTAGTAATCGTAGTAGTTGTAGTAAGATTTTCTGAATACCCACATTTGTTCTTATGTATCAGCAAATGTCCTTGATAACAGTTGTATATGAATGGGGCTGCAGAAAGAAACTCTTTTACTGCTCTTTGTGCTAAGCGGCCATTGCTACTCCTGGGGGTCACGCTGTAAGCCATGTGCTCTTTACACTTTATGGCCTCACAAAGTCATTCAGAGGAAAGAAACAACTCAAATAACCCATTCCTCATAAATTATTAAGAGACTTTTTATTATTATTATTAAGAGGTTAATATTGTAACACTCATCCACTGCATTTAAACCCATTTGTAATTATCGCTGCAAACGTTCAACTCTGAATTAAACTGAATACTATGAATTAAACGACTAGATAGTCCCGATAGTCCAGCCTTACCTTGACTAGAATAGTCTTGTTTTAACTATATCTTAGAATACGTCCGCCTCAAGCTCTTCAAATATATGCTTCTCTCCTCCTGGTTTGAGTAAGTCTTCTCGTGGCTTCTTCTCAATGAACTAGTCCTTCCACATGCATCTGTCTTTTTATACTCAAGGGGGGGGCTTCTCGAAGAACCCATTCAGAAGCTTCCAGAAGAATTGCCCACTACAGTATGGGTATTGGCTGGGTGGGGGGTTGGGAACGGTCTCCTGAGCCCTAAACTTCATGTGTCCTTATAGGGCCACAGAGTCACAAGGGGTGCATGTCACTCAGACAAGAGGGCTTTCCTGATAGCCTGTCCCGGGCCTGGCCCACCCAATCTCCCAGACCTCCTGTCGGCGTCACAGCTGTGCAGTTCTGCGGCCTGTTCTAACACCTGCCGCTATGGCAGGGAAGGATACTGACACCGGCCCCAAACCATTGAAAGAAGACACAAGGCCCCAGTCTTTCTTTCTTTGGTCCAGATTGATCCAAGATTGAATGGTTATCACAGGTTTCACAGGCATAGGGGACAGCAGTTGAAGCACATTATGCACATTTACATGAGAGCTTCTAAATGGGTGCTTACTGTGTTGATTTGCCTTTGGATGAAGGCCTTTGGATGAAGGCCTTTGCAAATCTTTATCAGGATCCAAATAGGAAACACTATCATGGATAGGTCTGTCTGTGAGTATTACTTAACATATATGCTATTGGTATAATTATGAGGACAATGAATTATAATACATTATTTTGTAAATCTTTTTTTATGAAGACCAGTAGAACTGTAGAAATGACTAGAAGGTTCTGGTCTAGCGTAGCTGTTTTGACTGCATCTTTTTTTTGTTTACCAGATGATGGCGTTGTCGTCTGCTCTATGACTGGTTACGCAATATAATATATTTCCAGTTGATTGCAGACTGTACCGCTGTCCTCGTGTCACACAAGAAGATTTGAGATTATATTTTTTAGTAAGATTACTTTTTGTCTATCCAAGTATTATGAGTAAGCCTACCGGTTCAACTCACGCGATAAAAAGGATAAGGCAATGTATATGTTGAAATTATAATTAGGGGATATATTCTCAATGATAATTACATTGGCTACCAGCCAAGAGTATTAACACGCCAGACCAGGCCCAAACGATGGGGGGAGGGGGGGGCAGGGACATATAGCCCACCATTACTATTGGACACCCAAACGACCCCATCCTCATGGAATTACTTCAGTCCTCTGTGTACATTAAAGTGCATGCATCACGCCTTATATAACGCACACGGCTGTGGAACAAATTTCCAAGAGACACTATTCAAACAAACAAACAAACAAGCAGAGGGACGCCTGCGCTCTCCCCACTCCGCCCGCGCCTGCGCACTGCGTAAGATCCGGGCTCCGCTCAGCGGCATGAACGCCAGTTTTCAAGATGGCGGCGGAGGGAGGAGGGAAGGAGACGAACGAAATCAAAACTCAATTCACGACCCGCGAAGGCGTCTACAAACTCCTCACCCACTCGGAATACAGCCGCCCGAACAGGGTGCCCTTCAACTCGCAGGGCTCCAACCCCGTCAAGGTGTCGTTCGTCAACGTCAACGACCAGTCGGGCAACGGCGACAGGATCTGCTTCAATGTGGGACGGGAGCTCTACTTCTATATCTACAAAGGCGTCCGAAAGGTAAGCCGTCAGCGCCCAGTCCCCGAACTGTCCCCTCGAGCCCCAGCCCCAGCTCACCGTGTCGTACTGGGGACGGGGCCGTGAGGGGTCACTCTCGGGGGCGCTGTGTGGATGAAGTGCGCAGATGGTCGGACCAGGCCAGACAGCTCCTCACCCCCAGCTCCGTCACTCCGTCACTGTTTGTTTTGGTTTCTTCTTCCAGGAAGGCTTCACCGGGACGTCCGCGTCGCAGCCTCTGTGGTCGCCGTGGTGCGCCCTGTGGGTTGAAATATAGGACTTATCTAATTGGGTTTAATGGGGGGCAGACAGACCCGCCACTGTTGCACCTCCACGGTCAGCCTGGGTCGTCGTCTTTGCGTCGGCGTGCTTTTGGTTTCACACATCAGCGTTGGGGTCATGTAGGAACTTTCTGTTGAGTCTCTGCAGGGGTCAATGTTTCAAAGTGTCAATTTATCAAAGTAGATCATACTTGATACAGGTTGATATTTGTGATATCGAATGCATGCAGAGATGCAAAGAGGATATCCCAAGCTGTCCGTAGAAGTGCAAAAGTGGTGAGGTTATCATTAAGAGAAATCCGATAAGCCTTATGGTGTCATGAAAGGGCACTACGGGGAGGGAATGGCAATTAACAGGTCGAGACGTCCTCTTAGTCGCCTGCGGCTGGGCTCACTAGACATCCCAAAGCTTCCCGTGTTTATAGAGTCAATGGGTGGACAGCGGTCTCACTTGACTTATGTAACATGACATGGTCTAAACAAGGAAGCGGTGGCTTCCCCTGATGACTTGGTTTAACCTTGGTGGACAGCTTTGGGATATGTTGTTGGCATTAATTGTTTATATCAGCAGTCTCCATGCCAAGTCGGCATTTGTGTCTCATGGTAGTTCAAAAGGCACATTTTGCTGTCACACTGAATGTTTGTGTGTATGTGCTGCTTTGAGGATGTTTAGTTGCAATGGAGGCAGACTCACTTTGTCTGGACTTTCTGCCCTTGTGAACCAAGTGGTTTGATTTGCAGCGATGATGTAATTGCAGCTAGACCCCTGTTGTATGCATTTGCAAGTTGTTGATTAGTGTCATGTGTAGAGTGGTTCCAAATGCTGTACATTACGCCATGAATTAATTTATGACAAAATTAGTTGTCTGTAGAGCTACTTCCTCAAGCCCATACTAGATTAATTGTAACCTAATGCCAGCTGTGGTGCTGCCTTCGTGGGAATAGGGATGTTTGGTTTAATATCCTCTTTCTTTTGATATGAAAGACATTGAGGTATGACATTGTAAATGAAAGAACCTCTGCCATTGACTCCCCTGACATTTCTTTGTGGCTCTTGTTTTTTGCTTACAGGCTGCTGATCTTAGCAAGCCGATAGATAAGAGGATATACAAAGGAACGCAGCCGACATGTCACGACTTCAACCCCCTCACGGCGACAGCTGACAGCGTCTCCCTGCTGGTGGGCTTTTCAGCCGGCCAGGTGCAGCTCATCGACCCCATAAAGAAGGAAACCAGCAAGCTATTCAATGAAGAAGTGGGTGCTAGTCTGCCTGTCGCACCCAATTCACTGTGGCTTCTGAATGCTTGATATTCATGTTTAGTGTGTGTGGGGAATCTTGTAACCTCCCCCACCAGTAACCCATCCCTGTGTACGTCTTCCTCCTTCTGCGTCCCACCCAGAGGCTGATCGACAAGTCGCGGGTCACCTGCGTGCGGTGGGTTCCCGGCTCTGAGAGCCTGTTCCTGGTGGCCCACTCCAGCGGGAGCATGTACCTCTACAACGTGGAGAACACCTGTGGCACCACGCCGCCCAACTACCAGCTGCTCAAGCAAGGCGAGAACTATGCGGTGCACACCTGCAAGAGCAAGTCGGCCCGCAACCCCCTGCTCCGCTGGACAGTGGGCGAGGGTGCCCTCAACGAGTTTGCCTTCTCGCCAGACGGCAAGTTCCTGGCCTGCGCCAGCCAGGACGGTTTCCTGCGCGTCTTTGGCTTTGACGCCGCCGAGCTCCACGGGACCATGAAGAGCTACTTCGGCGGGCTGCTGTGCGTGTGCTGGAGTCCCGACGGCCAGTACATCGTGGCGGGCGGGGAGGACGACCTGGTAACGGTGTGGTCATTCTTGGACTGCAGGGTGATCGCGCGCGGCCACGGGCACAAGTCGTGGGTGAGCGTGGTGGCGTTTGACCACTGCACCACCAGCGTGGAGGACAGTGACCTGCCGGCGGAGTTCAGCGGCAGCGACGAGGAGTACCACGAGCAGACTAACTTTGGAGTGGGGCGGGACCGGGCCAACAGCGCCCAGTCGCGGCTTTCCAAGAGGAACTCGACGGACGGGAGGCCGGTGAGTGTCACCTACCGGTTCGGGTCTGTGGGCCAGGACACACAGATGTGTCTGTGGGACCTCACAGAGGACATTCTCTTTCCACACCTTCCCCTGTCTCGGACCAGGACTCACACGAACGTCATGAGTGCCACAAGCTCCCCTGCGGCTGGCACCGTCACTGCTGCTACCACCACAACCACCACCCCCACCCCCAATTCGAGCGGGACGAATGGCAGCAATACTGGGAGCACTGGTAATAACAGTGGCAACCCCACTAATTCCCTTCCGGCCACCCTGCCGCGGTCTAACAGCTTACCACACTCCAATCCCCCAGGGGGCAGTACACCCAACAGCCACCCGAGCAGCAACAACAGCAGCACCACCACGGCAACCACCACACCCACCACTACCACCTCCACCAGCAAGGGCAGCAGCATCATAGACAGCACCTTCATCGCCACGGGGGTGAGCAAGTTCGCCACGCTGTCGTTGCACGACTCGCGCAAGGAGCGCCACGAGAAGGACCACAAGCGGAACCACAGCATGGGTCACATCAACAGCAAGAGCAGCGACAAACTCAACCAGCTGAGCTCCTCGCGGACGGCCAAGGCCGACGCGGCAAAGACTCTTGGGACCACCCTGTGCCCCCGCATGGAGGAGGTGCCCCTGCTGGAGCCGCTGGTGTGCAAGAAGATCGCGCACGAGAGACTCACTGTGTTGATATTCCTGGAGGACTGTCTGGTCACAGCGTGTCAGGAAGGTTTTG
>OMLJ01050776.1:0-13862 GCA_900302595.1 Gadiculus argenteus | reverse complement strand
AAAACCCAAGATAAAATTCAAAATCTTTATATGAAATCCAGCAAAAATACAGTTTTAACATAAAATATGTATCATTATTGGTATAACCACAAATAAAGCATTGCAATTTCTTTCTGATATATACAAAATCCAGATCTATAAATAACAGCTGTAAAGAATAAAACATGTTCAAGTTGTCTATTTGGTGGACTGTTGAAATCTACGGGATGCATCTGCTAGATCAGTGTTACTTAAATAACAATAAAACAAAAACAAGAATTAAAGGTTTTACATTAACAAATGCTTACTTCCTCCAAGAAATGACCATAATAAAAATAACACTGTGCTAAAAAGTTGTGTAGTTTTTTCCTCTGATCATACACCAATGTAAATGACTATTGCAGAAGTACAGAAACTTCACATTATGAGACGTCTGCCAGCAAGTCAGCAAGATTTTTTTTTTAAAGTCTAAAGTATTGAGGCATACTGGGTTGTACGATTGAGGACTGTGCCATAATCACACATACTAAGATAAAGATCCACAATGATGGTGATTCATGGACACAGTGGCTGGAGAGAAAAAATAATCAAGTCATCAGTTGAACTTCAGAACCAAAAAGGCCATCTAATATAAGGAGTATCTGCAATGATTTTGACGTGACGTACATTGTCGGGACAGTTTCTAGAGAATTATCCAAAACATTAGTGAATTATTCACTGTCCAAAGGACCGGAAGATCTACCTGTAAGGTACATGCATGATCTTTAAAGGGTTCCGTTCAACAACAAAAACAAGATTCAACAAAAAGTTGTGAGAACTATCTTTCCAAGATGGGAAGATGATTTTGTAACTTTCCGCGATGAGGATGGTAGTATGAAAAGAATGGAGAATTAAAATCAACCACAAACACCATTTTAAAAAGCCAAAAAAGCAAACCAAATGTACATTTATCAATAAGCAAACATAAATTAAGTTAGCGAGAATGCCTGCTTAGAAGCCTGCCTGCTTCAATGTTTTTTATCAGATCAGTGCCTGCTTCAAAATCTACACGTCACAATAAGAACAATAATGATGTTAATGCTGTGGGGGACATGAGTAGCTTAAAAAAAAAGAAAAAAAAAAAATCAATAAATCCCAATGATTCAATGGACAAATTAAATTACACATTAGGCATGAGGAGGCGTATACTGTACACTATGCAGTCGTAGAAAAGCAACTACCGGTATATGCACAAGTGAAAGAAATCTTACTCATGAATCACTCCCCTCTCCAACCAACGGGACACTGTGCAATCGTCCGAAAAACAAGTTTTCACAGCAAAAAATTTGACAAGGTTTTGTTTTTATAAATAAGGCACCTGACCACAAAAGTCACATTCACGAAGCTCTGATTACCAGACCGGCCAGAGGCCAGGTTGGTGGAACTTAACTGCAAAAATATTTTGAGCTCAAACATGTATCCCATGCACTGTGAACACACTAAGTGAACATGAACACACAGACATACCATAGTATCAGCACCTTGCTCAACCTTAATAACAGACCTGGAAGCATTGTCTACACCAGCTTGCTAAATGCGCAGGGGGATCCAGCCACACAAGTGTTGAAAAACCAAAGTCAAATCCTCAAATATATACAGTGACACTTTTATCCTGAAATATCTTAAGATGTACGTTTTCTTCTTCTGAATCATGTGTCCTATTACCAGTTGGATTATATTACACAATAGCAGGTACATTTTGGGGGGTAAATGGGTTAGGGTGTACAGTCTTTTATTTTAGCGGACATCCTTGTGCGCTTCACAGGGGTCTCCAAAGTTTCTGAGGGTCTTTTTGTGGCTTTTTTTACACTACATGATGGTGAAGTCACAGAACCTTTTTTACCAACAGATTTCAGAGTGCCTCTCCTTGTAACCACGGCCTCTGTATTATTCTTGGAAACAGATGCAGGTGGACGACCTTTTCTTGACTTTGATGGATTATTCGAAGCAGGGCTCACATTTATAGCCTCCATTTTTCTCTGGGACCTTGTCAAGACCTGGTCAGGGGAGATTTGAGGCTTCAGGTCCATGTTTTGCTGTGGAGTTTCGACAACAGCCTCAACAGTTTCACCTTCTGAAACACCTTTTGGTGCAGGCTCCTTTGTCAGGGATTTTGCACTATTCTGCTTAGCCAATGGTGACTTTTCCACATCTTTTTTCTCTGTTTCTAACTGGTTCTTGTTCGAGTTAACTTTGCCTGTAGACAATTCAATCGGGTTTTTTAACGTTTTAGGGCTTCCGAGTCTTTGAGAACATCTTTGTGGTGAAACGGTTTCTTTCGCCGGATCCCTTGGTGCTCTACTGCTGGACGAATTCTTGGCGGTTCTCTCTGTGACAGTGGGCTTTTCAGTAGATTTCCTACCAGGGTTTTCCTTGGCATTACTAGCAGTTGGCTTACACACTCTTGTTTGAGCAGCTTCAGGCAAGGCCAATTTGTGTTTCTTGAGAGATGTTTTAAGATCAGACTTGGGGTCAGATTGTGATGGGGTCAACATTTTCAATGTACTGCATTTTAAGCTTTTGGTTGTCTCTTTCAGCCCAATACTAGTTTGCTGTACCTGCATTTTCTCCCTGATATTAGAATATTTTCGCAAAATCCTTGCACTAGTTGGGTTCTTGGATTTACCTGAAACTTTATGTGGTTCAGCTATCTGCACCTGCGCTTTGGCAGATGTGGAGATTGGCTTAGTTAGAGCCTGGTTTGTAGTGGGTAGTTCTTTCCTATCTTTTGCTCGAATTGACTCTTGCTCCAGGGCCTTAGCGATAAGTTTTTGGCCCTTGGCATTGTTCTTTATCGGTGAGGCAATGGCAAACTTCTTCAGATGTTTTTTAAGACGCTCCGCCTGCAGGCTTGGGAACACTCCTTGGGAAGAGCTTGAACAGGAACTGTGGAAGCAGAGCTGGGTTTCAGATGGAAGACGTGTATTAATCTTTTTAATGATGACGAGAGACTTGGTCTCCGTTGACTCAAGGTACCATTGACAAATACTGGTAAGATTAAAGTTTTTCATGAAAAGCATCTGTACCGGTGAGTATTTATGCTGCTCTGAAGATTTTGGTTTTCTTGTCCTACGTTTACTTTTCCATATAGCTGCCTGTCTGTCTGATCTATTTCTATATTTTGTTGCTGGCTGTCCCTCCTTGTCCAGTTGGATCCATCCTTTCTGCATCCGGTCAAACTTGATGTTCAAGTTGTTAATTATGTGATGGTTATCTTCCCCATTAAGAGTCTCAAAGAGTTTGTGGACAGCTTGTTTAGGGGGATCGCGAGGTTGCAAAACGAAAGGTGCTCCTGGGCCTGGCTGCAACAAGCTACCTGACATCATCATTGACTTTCTCCTAATAGGAGACGCCTTTTGTTTTTGTCTTCCTCCCACGCCGATAGCACTGGTGGAAGCTGTGGCCGATCTTTGTGATCTTAAAGCCAGTTTCCGGTCTTCAGCTGGCTGTGGACTTAAAGATTGGTTTGACATTTCAGCCTTACTACTCTCATTTCTTAATGGCATCCTTGCTGGTTTCTCTACAACTGAGGGAGTGTTGGAATCCTCAAGGGAGGGTTCATCAGATAAACATACATTGGGATTCTCCACCGGTTCACCCGCTTTATCATTTTGTAAAGTCTTCTCAATTTCCAAGGGTATAGTCTGCATTTGAAGGTCCTCACTAATGCCACTCTGATGTTCTAATGGACTGGAGACCAGATGGCAAACAGTCTGTTTCTCAGCATTACCATCTACAACCTCCTCAGATCTAGGTTCCTTCTGTTTGGTCAGTAACACATTTTCCATCGTTGTTTCTTGAATTTCCTCAGCACTTGTTGCAGCTGAGTCACCACAAGCAATACTCAATTCCACAGCACGTTCTGAATCAGTACACTGTTGGGATTGCTCAGAAGCTACAGGGAGAGCAGAGCCCATGGGTGAAGGAGGAGACACAACCAAGGGAGATGAAGCAGAGGTGTCAGGGAGATTGGGAAGAGGTTGTACAACATCTGCAGATGGAAGAGAATCAGGAAGGGTTGGGGGTGGCGAGGAAGACGTTACAGCACTTTCAGTGATTGCCGATGCAGTCGGTTCAGGTGGCTGATTTGCTGGGAAGAGAGGCGGCTGAGATGGAGTCTGTTGAGCGATACCAATGGGTTCATCAGCAAGATAGTCAGGAGCATTTTCAGGAACACCCGAAATGTCACTTTGTTGTTCATGACCGACCTTGGCCTTTGATCTCCTCTTGCGCCGTTTTATGGCAAACTTTGAAAGCCGTTTATAACGTTTAACTGGGGTCAGGGAAATTGCAGGAACTTGTTCCGTCTCATGTGGAACAACAGAGCTATCCTCTGAGGTTATAGTTGCGATAGTCTCTGGAATATGTTTGGGCAGAGGACTGTGTTCTGAAACAGAAGGACTTGGTGTTTCTGTGGCTTTGGTAGGCGTTGGTGGACCAGAACTTGATCTCCGTCGCAAACTTCTATCAGAAGCCGCTATGGGCCGTCCGTTTACATAGCCTACAATAACGCCCTGAGTTTCTTTAACCCTTTTGGGCAAAGGAATTACAGTCCCTTTTTTTCTGCGCCAAGGGGGCAATTCTTTCAACAGCGACTGTAGTGACTGTGTGGAAACATCGTATTCCTCATCTTCATCCCTTGGTGCTGAATCTTTTTCATCACTTTTAATCTGTGCAATTACTTTTCTCCGCTGCTTCTCAGCGATTTTCTCTGCCGGACCAGCTGTTGAATCAAGTTCTGCAACTAAATTGTCTGACAGCTTTGGTTCCTCTAGCTTTGGCTCTAGAGTTTGCTCAACCTCTACGTTCCCACTACTCTCTTTGACCTCTTCCTCATCGGCCTCAGCTACTGATGTCAAAGTGTCAATTTGTTGCTGCTCTGACAAAATGCTTTCTGAAATAAGAACTGGCTCTTGGTCTTCACCCATTGTGTGTTCTGTTATTTGCGGTTCAGTAGATTCCTTTAAGACCTCATTAGCCACCTGTAATTCTTCAACTGGTTTAGGTAGGGTTTGAACTTCCGCCAAGTCAATGTCTTCAGGTAAGTCAAATTCTTCATGGTCACCTTCTTCTGGAAGGTCATTCTCTTCTGGAAAGTCACTTTCTTTTGGGAGGACCTTTTCTTTTGAGAGGTCACTTTCTGTGGCGTGCATGGAATTTGCAGTCACATCTTGTACTACAGCTGCAGCTTCCTTATCGCCGTTCTCTGTTATTGCCCTCAAAGGAGATTGAGAAGCTGCCGGCTCGTTGATTTTCTTCTGATCCGTCTGACTGGTTTCAACTACGAGATCCAATTGAGTTGCCCCTACCTCGGCATCTCCTGTCCCCGGCACCTCTCTCACTTTACACTGCTCAGTGGGCATTTGCTGACAAGTTTCCCCGCCAAAGATCATATCTACGGGCGGTACACCATCGGGCTTGGTGAGCACCTGCTTCGGGGTCACCGACGCGACAATCTCGGGCATTGGGTTAGGACAGCTTCTCCTTTCGTTACGTCCGGCCAAGGTGCGGACCGTTTTAAGCTCCCACATTTCCTCCACGTACATGTGCCCCCTGGTGCTTTTCCGCGCATTGCGCCGTGGTGGCAAGTGTCCATGCTGTTCCCTCAAACACTCTGTAATCGGTTTGTTGATATACACTATGTCACAATGTCCGAGATCGGGGTCTATTACAACCCTAGAACTGGAGTTCCTCGGCCTATGGTCAGGGGACTCCCGGATTGTCTTTCTGGCGGTTCGAGGGGTGTCTGGAGTGTGGTGTGTGTTTGAGGTTTTATGAGGGGAAAATAATTTTGACGGTGTGTCTTTGGTTTTTCCAAGAGAGTCCTGCTGCCCATCTCGATTCAGATGAGCAGGCTGGCTGTGCCTCTTCACAGGGGAGGTCAGTCTAGCACTTTGAGACACTGATTTGTTGGAGTTGCAGCCGGAATTAGCTTGCCTCTCTGCAGCAGCGTCGGTCTGCGTTAGAAGAGAAGTGGTGAGCACACATGACAACTTCTTCCCATCTGCAAGTTTGTTGGTCTTCATTATCTTCATTTTGAGAGGAACATGATCACGGTTGTTCTCAGAGTCGGCTGTATTTTGAGTGGAATTGACTAGAGGTGTGGCACTTCTCAAACTCGATGCGTGAAGATCTAATGGCGGGTCGGGTGTAATGGATTTTAGCGATATCACTTCCCCTGGAACAACCTTAATTGTTGATGTTGTTAGATTGCCAGACATAACTAGAGACATACCTTTTGCATTGTGAGTGGATGCATTAGAAAGCCTTAGTTCTGAGCTAGATTTCTCACAGGTGCCAAGCCTTGATGTCATAACAGAAGGAGCATTTTCCTGCTTCTCAGAGGTATTGCAATGACCTTGCGATGCTAAAGCCTTGACTTCAGTCTGGAGAAAGCCCAGGGCATCCACTATCTGCTGTTGATGGTGAAGGCAGAGTTTGGCCATGAACTGCTCCAGGGTTGACGTGGACTGCAGCTCCTTCGCCTTTGAAATTTGTATTTCGGAAGACTCACTGAAAAACAAAAAATAAGAAAATACTGTGAATTGGGTGCCAACACAAATCTTGAGCAAAAATACATCTGCCAAATTAATAAAATATTTCCAAAGGAGGAATAGAAGGAAGGTAAAATTATCTTTACCTTGGAACCATATCCTATCTTATTTATCTTACAGAAGGAAATAAAAACACAACAGGTAGCCATACATGTTTTCACAGTTATTTATTAGAAGAATAAGTGATTTCATAAAGTAAAACTTTCATCCAGTGCATTTGACCAATTAGTTACAATTAATTTCTATTTTTTACCTTCAATGTGGGTTTGGTTCCTTACAGTGTACGTCAATACAATTCTATACATGCACAATACATTTATTTATGGTACCTCATGTTGAATATCAGAAATAAAAATCATATTACAACAAGAATAAGCATTGCTTTCAAAATTCAAACTGTATAAAACATCTGGTGAAATGTATTACATAATCGGACCGCAGGCCTTACCACCTCAAAACCCAAAATATAATGATCTGATGTAGCCACGGTCAAATGTTGCTAAGCACATTTACCATTTACAGATTAAGACAACATTTTTATCCAAATTCATTTCCATGTCTTTAAAGGGATAGTTCGGGATTTTGGACATCAGACCTAATTTCCAAATGAGGCAGTGTGTTATTTATCATTGGAGATCAAAACAGTTTTACCCACTCCAGAGTACACCTGAGGCAAATTGATTATAACGCCACTTTCAATGTAAATGTCTGTTGATAGAATAATAAAACTATCCTTGCATCGCAATGATCGTATTACATTTAGAAGGAGTACTTTCTCAGCAGTGGCATTTTAGTGGGATTTTACTGTGCTCTTGTGTAGCAACCAATTCAGTACAGCAGAATGTAAACAGAGAAGCGTACTCCGGGTAATATCAGTCCGCGACTGCCGTAGCCTGCTTCCAACTACAGGGATTATAAACTAAATGCAACGCAAGGGTAGTTTTGTTTTTAACATTATTCAATCAACACAGAAATTGACATCGATTTGCCTCAGGTGTACTGTGGAGTGGGTAAAACTTTTTATTGGCAGGCTAGCAGTTCCCATCGCCTTGCGCTAGCCTAGCACCTGTGATCTCTGCAACTAGAAGAAATGAATGAAACGTGTTGAAATTTATCTCCAATGATAAATAACACACTGGCTCATCTGGAAATGAGGTTCGATGTCCAGAATCCCAAACTATCACTTTAAGGACATGATTGAGGTTAGGTAACGTCATCAAGGATGGCTACAGGTAAGTTGCGGATGGGCATTGGGGACTCCCAACCTTCAGTTGAGAATCGAACGCCTTGACATCAAACCGTCTTTTCTGATAACGAGGCAGACCAAAGCAGTTTGAAACTAAAACATTTGGGATTTTGTGTTTCCTCATGAGCAAAATGTAACGTTCATTGAAAATAGTAATTGGTGCCGCAAATACAAATGTCATAGACTTTTGAATTGTTTACATATCTAAAGAAAATGAGCCACATTTGGATTTATCTATGATAATTAAATCTTTTTTTTTCCAATCGTGAGATTTATTTTTTATAATGCAATGAGTGTATGCAGTAAAACATAGTTTTTACATTATGTAGTAGTGTTGTTTAGTGGAACATAAATTATGCATTTTTCTTTTGAGGCACTGTAAACCGTAAAACTTAAAAAGAATAAAACTTGAAAAAAAAAAAAACATCCCATCTCAATTAACTGAGCATTGACATTCAGTGTATAACAATATACAAAAATAACAATGAAACAATGAAAAGATGTAGGATAGTGTTAGCCACCAGTGGAAACAATCAGAATGTGTACAGCAAGCCATAATATCTGAAATAGTAACCTTTAAAATGGATAAAAATATTTGATTTGTTAGATTTAAAAATAACATTTGCTGCAGCTATAACCTGACCATTTGGCATGTCCAGGAACTCGATATCCCTGTTGGTTAGGTTGAAGTCAGTTAAGTACCTGAATAGAAAGTGACATGAGCATCGTCACTGAGGATTCTTCTTTCTCACTCAACAATAAAACAGTTGATGATGCGGTCGCTATAACAGACAAGTCAATAAGCAAACTGACATTTCGGTCACAACTGTTGAGCGAGAGACATTGCACAGACACTATATTACAATGAAAAGGTAGACCGCCAGTGTTAACAGTATAGATTAAAACATTATGGGTTATTTATATTAACCATAAAAATGCTTTTCACAAATCCAGGATACCCATTGTCTACTTGACATTATTTCAGTGTTTGAAATTAGGATTTTTCTTTCCACTTACACAATCCGTCTAAATATACAATTGCTTAAGTCCATACTTAACTAGTCATGCAAAATACAACTCATTTCATTCCACATGTTAATATGAATGCAAACTTAAGACTTCAGATGTCTACTGACAAGCATGATCAGTCATGATCTTCCTTTGCAACTCTGATCTTTTAAAAGTTCAAATATGGCAATCAAGATAATCATGTGTCAACACAGAAATTATCTATAATCAATCAACGGTCAATTTTCAATATGTTATTTTCCATCTCCATCATAGAGCTTTTACAATATATGTGTGTATTCCAGTTAATACAACCTATTTTTTCATAGAGGCTTATAGCCATTCAGATCCATTATTAAATACTGCTTGAGATGAAATCCAAATCCGGTTAGAGCCATTCAAAAATTAAATCACATCTTGCTCTTTCATACTTAACATAAATTAACTTACTTCTTAATCACTTCAAATCAATACATATGTTATATACACTAGCTGCACAGACTTCACAAACACACACGCAAAAATATAAACGTAGCAATAAATACATAAATGTCACGCGGGGCGAGTAAACTTTCAGGATACTTTTAAAGTATGTACATATGATTGTACCCTTTGCTTAAAGTTAGGCTCCCACGCACTGTTAGCTTAACGAGAAGAGCCCTTTGTGACCTTGCATCACTAAAATAGCAGTGATTAACTCTGCTCATCCAAAATATTTAAGGTGTCATGATTCACACCAAGAGAGCAATTTATTTTTGATATCCTGCCTGTTGCTTAAATGGAATAGGCATGGAGAAGCTACGATTGAAAGCGATCATAAAATATTTTGTGATGAGGTAGTAAATCTATTAGAGCGTGCTACGATGTACATTATTAAGGGGAGCGTGTTACCTGTTTTTAAGCTCTATACAGATAGATGGCAAAAGATACAATTTTCAAAAAGGTAGCGTTTAGATATTGTATATACATGCACATGACCAAAGCAATGCAAGATGATTGTCATAGCAAGAATAACCCATTCAGCTATTTAACTTACTCTGACTATTTTTTTTTTACATTTTATAAATTGAGATGAAAGTTAAACGTATAGCACTACCATATCTTTAACATAGGGATAATTAGTAAATGTATTTAACAATAAAATTCAAAATTTAAAGTCAGTTGTCCCTAGCCTAAATAACTTATAAAAAGGACAAATATTTCAACCGTTACCACCAGCTAAAATGATAAAGCGAAAAGTTTAAAAGTAGTCCACATCTTATGTGCCTTCATCTGAGAGTTGTTCCTATATTTTATATACAGAATCCTTAGAGCCACAAAGAGAAGGATTTATAAAAGTCTGTTCTGTTGATCCTGTGGTATTAACCTAAGTGCACATCCCTGATACAATTCTGTCGATTTTCTCTAGCTCTAAAATTTGTTTTAACAATCTAGGCTCTTTCCCTAATTACTCTGAATAAACTATTTGAGATACATGGTACAGAGCTGTTCCTACAAAACCTTTTAAATGTATGCATTCAAAATGTTACCAGTTTTAACTACTAAAGTTACCAGTTTCAAAAAAAAAAAAAAGTTACCAGTTTCAACTACTGCCAGTAGATTAAATAATAATAAACAGTGTCTTCACTGAAAATGTTAAGAGATAATTAAATAAAATACATATATATATATAATTAAATAAAAGGTGGTTGTGTGTACTTGATCCCTAAGTCTTGAAGTGTCCTGAGGTATAACTGTTGAAACATAGCAGGTTTTGTACAAAACTCCACACATGTTGAGGTTAGGAGCTTTAGTGATGCATTGGTGGAAAAGCCAATGCAATTCTGCATTGCTGCCTTTTAAAAAGGTAATGTCTGTACAGATGAGCAAATTATTATTTGGTTCCCTTTGTCACCAGGAGCTGCTATACTAAAATGGAGTTCTAGCAGATAAGATAAATTAGTGTTGAAGGAGGTTTGTGTGCCATTATTACTGCCATAAACATCAGAGGAATAGTCAATGTTTAACTGCTACCATTCAAACAGTGTGTATAGAAAAATAAGTTACAACACAGAAACATTCAAATAATAAAAAAAAAAAAAAATCAAATCCCAGAGACAATAGTACCAAGTTTGAATATTATAAAGTTGAAACCTGGAATCAAATGTCGAAAAGGCTCATACGGGCACTAAAAAAATGCTGTTGATACTGGTTAAGGTAGCTTGTGAAGTTTACACGATAGTAAGGTGTGCATGGCTGTCAGAAATTAGGACATTTCGCATTATATCCTAAAAATGTATTTAAGTGTGGTATTTATCCCCCTTTTTTAAAGAGATGAGCAAACACGATATATGAGGCACTGAAATGCGCAAGTATAACTTTTGAGTGAGGTAATCTTGTGTGCTTATTAAAAATCCTTCCTTTCTACTTTCCTGATCAGTCATTTAACATGAAGTATATCCTGAGGTGGGGTGAAGCTGAGATGAGGGCTAGCGCCAATTCAAACAGTGTGGTAGAAGTGCATCACATATCTGGGTGTAAATATACAGACGTTTGACATGTCTTATTGTTGTTTAAGTGCATACAAAAAAGGGAGGTGAACATCTGTTGAACAGAATGGACCACAAAGAAAATATAAAAAAAAAACCTGGAATAACTTTCTTCTTTTAAAAGAGAAGTGCTGAACCATGAGAATCTCTTTTTGTACCACTCTGATGTGTGATCTCGTTGTGTGCCCATTTTTTTTGGACACATTTAATTTGAATATTTGCAAAACAGTGTCAAATTAGTTCAACTGGCCCGGTTCAGCTAGCATGTTGGAAATGGAAGCGTGTATCAATTAGACTTCAAATGTTATTTACAGTGCTTAACATTAATTAAAGTGGTAAAAGGATTAAAGTGTCCAATCTCAAACGTTAAATAGAAAACAAAAATAAGTACTTAAAGCGGGCAGCAAGGGGCGCCACTTGCCTAGACATGCAGTTTCGGATCATGTCAGTGATTCCCTTGGTTAATTTTGTTGCTATGTGTTAAAATGCCTCGGCTAGTTTCAGCTTGGAATTGCTAGAACAATGTATTACCAACAGTGGTATTAAACAATATTAATTATTGGGGACAAGAGGTAACGGTTATGTGTGTCTGTGTCAGACTGAAAGCCATCGTTTAAAAAGCCAACTCTGCCACTGTTTGACAAATATCAAAACATACATATATATATTTTTTTTTACATCTCATCGTCAACATCATCGTCATCATCAGAACATTTTGGTTTCATGGTACTATACTCATCTGGAGTGAGCCCTGAATTGCAAAACCGAGTCCCGTCCTCGGTGGAAGGGATCTGCTGCTGGAACGCAACGTCCCGGCAGTCCTGTGGATCCCCTTTGCCCTCGGGGGACTCGAGGGCGTCCTGCTCCTCCGCCTGGCTCAGCAGCCTCAGCTTCTTCTTGGGCGGGTGCTTCAGGGTCCCCAGGCGCTCCTTGACCTTGTACTCCAGAGTGCTGTGGGGGATGCCGTAGACCGACTGGGCCTTGGACACGCTCATCTTCCCGCCCATCACCACCACGATGGCTTCCTCCAGCAGCTCCGTGTTGTACTGCCGGTA
The DNA here is from genome assembly GCA_900302595.1 of Gadiculus argenteus. Taxonomy (NCBI): domain Eukaryota; kingdom Metazoa; phylum Chordata; class Actinopteri; order Gadiformes; family Gadidae; genus Gadiculus; species Gadiculus argenteus. Next base: position 1,453 of record OMLJ01050776.1, on the reverse strand, counting down.
CCGCCCCCGCTTCTTCCGGGGCTGCTTGGAGCCGAGGTCTGACTCAGAGTCCAGCAGAGCGCCGCCGCAGAGCCCCCCGACGCTCTGCTGGTGGGATTCGTAATGCCAGTATTCCTTCTCGGCGCCCGGGAGGTGACGGGCCCTGCCTCGGTTTTTACAGATCGGCTCGGAGGCGAGGGCCTTTCCCAGGCCGTTCTCCGACACCAGGGAGCACCACGGCTGCTCTTTGCCCGCCGACGGGCCGCGCACCTGAGGGATCTTGAGGTCAAAAGAGGACAAATGGGACGCGCCGAGGCCCTGATCCCCGAAGGCGTCCTGCAGAAGGGGTTCTCTAGCGGCGGCGACGGCGCCGAGCGACTTGGACCACAGCCCGGTGGCCTCCAGCAGCCGGGGCAGGTCTTTAAGGTGCTCGCTGGACGGCCGGCTGGCCCGGAGCTTGAGCAGGGCTCCGAAATGAGTCTTAGCGTCGGGTGTTGGCGCCGACCGATCGCCCGAGAGGTCGGGTGTTCTAGAGCCGTGGTTCTGGCCGGGAGGTGACTCGGGGTCACTCTCCTGGGCCAGACCAACCTCCTCTTTGATGTGCAGCGAATACGCAAGACGATGGAAAGGCTTATAATAGGCGGAGTGGCCGACATTCTCCCTCCTCCCCTCCTGTAGGCTCCTCATAAACAGCCCGACTTGTCCGTCCGCTCTCAACGATCGCCTGATTGGATGGAAGGAAATTTGGCGTAAGCAGAGCTTGCACAGTGCCTTTTGTCTCTTATTTCTAAAAAGGAGGATGGATGGGGGAGGGGAGGATGTTGGCCACTCCTGTATTAGATGGCCTTGCTCGGGTTACACCACTAACACTTCAAAATGGATATTGATTATATACATCTATGTTTGAGTGTGTGAACAAAATTGCTCAACGGTAGGAATTTGTTTTGGATTTTGATGATTCTTGACAAACTTTTGCAACAACATAGGAGAAAAACAAAACCAAAAACACAAAACCCAGGGTAAAGAAACAAATAAAAAAATGAAATAAATAAAATGGAATACATGGATTTGGTTGTGTGTGTTGTGGCTTAAGAAAGGATAGCCAGAGGCCCGAGGGCATTACAGTGGTAATATGACTGATGACGCAGAGCAAGGGCACTCTGACGATGTGTTAAGATGTGACTAATGCCAGCTGTGTGTGTGTGTGTGTGTGTGTGTGTGTGTGTGTGTGTGTGTGTGTGTGTGTGTGTGTGTGTGTGTGTGTGTGTGTGTGTGTGTGTGTGTGTGTGTGTGTGTGGTGTTGGTGGTGGGGGTGTGTGTGGGGGTGTGTGTGTGTGTGTGTGTTTAAAGGATGGCTGCATGGACTTCATGGAGTACGTTGCCGCCCTGAGCCTGGTGTTGAAGGCAGAGGTCCAGCAGAAGCTCCGTTGGTACTTCAAACTGTATGATGTCGACGGCAGCGGGTGCATTAGCC
>OMLJ01050772.1:0-19953 GCA_900302595.1 Gadiculus argenteus | reverse complement strand
AGAGGGAGAACAGAGGATGAACGGATTTATCCACAGGAGAGAGGAATCCACAGAGGAATGCGTGACATGTGCTGTGAGTACATGTGTGAGTGTGAGAAGCGAGCAAGATTCTGACACTAAACAACCAAAGATAACGCGGGTCCCTCCCCTCCAACCCTGTCTCTCCGGCATTGAGGGGTGTTGCATTTCACGCACCACGTGTGAGGGACTGATCACGGAGCAGATGCCATAAACAATTGGCTCACACAGCGGCAGTCGACTTGAAATGCAGACTGAGAGCTGACGGATGGCTATGCTCTTTCCAACTAATTAAACTCAAATAATAGCGCTGTGATCTAACGTACAGCATCTTTCAAGTGTAAGTTAACCACCTGTTTCGGAAAAACAAATCTGAAAACTAAAAAAATTGGGCTGAGGGTGCTGGCGAGGAGGAGGAGGTGTTATCGCCATGGTTACGACCCACGGAAACATTGTAATGCATTTTTTCAAGCTAGTTTGTCTATTTCTTGTTATATGACCCGGGGCTCAATGGACAATGTGGTTGTGGTGGTGTTGGAGGTGGTGTTGTTGTTGTTGTTGTTGTTGTTGTTGTTGTTGTTGTTGTTGTTAGAGGTGGTGGTGGTGGTGGTGGTGTTGGCGACGGTGGTGTTGAAGGTGGTGGTGGTGCTGTTGTTAGAGGTGGTGGTGTTGGCGGCAGTGGTGTTGTTGTTAGAGGTGGTGGTGTTGGAGGTGGTGTTGAAGGTGGTGGTGGTTTTGTTGTTAGAGGTGGTTGTGTTGGAGGTGGTGGTGTTGAGGGTGGCGGCGTGGTTTTGTTGTTAGAGCTGGCGGTGTTAGAGGTGGAGGTGGTGGTGTTGGAGGTGGTGGTGTTGAAGGTGGCGGCGGTGGTGTAGAGGTGGTGGTGTTGGAGGTGGGGTGTTGGAGGTGGGGTGCTGGGTGTACCTGCAGGGCTCGGAGCAGCTGGCTGCAGTGCTGTATCCTGGCGATGTCAAACAGCTGGTTGATGGCGCGGTGGGCCAGCTCAGGCCGGAACTCCGTGTACGCCTCGATGGCGTTCAGGACCTGGTCCTCGTTCTTCGACCCGGTCACCTGACGGACAACATAGACATCAGATCTAAATCATGGGTGACGTGATCACAACCTATAGATTAAACATGTAGGTTACTTTTAAGAATTAGTAGGAAGTGTGAAGCAAATAAAGACGCTGATACATTACTATACTACTGTGTATAGTGCTAGATACATTTTCACTTGCTGATTTCCCACTTCATATAATTTCTCAATTAATCGCTCTTTTGCGTTGATCGATGTAGTCCAAAGCAATAATGATCAAATGAATGATTTGAGGCAACACTTTGTTGGCCTCTTATCATCAACCTTATTTTTCACTTCTCTGTACACATAAGATACACGTTCATATGGAAAGGCTGACAGTATCTAGGTTATAATATAGTATTGAATCTTGGATTAATATTAACTCTTGGATGATGGCCTCAGGAGTATTGAAATAAATACCAATCAATTCTCTCACACACACACACACACACACACACACACGTTCAGCCCTAGGATGGAAACAACACCCTTAGCAGACAATCAATTGTAGTTAAGCGTTGAAGTGTTACAGAAAGCCACAGGTCTGTTGACACGGATGGCAGTCGTGTATTGGATAACACCTAAACAACTGGTTTCTGCCCACCCACCACCTTTACCTTATATGCGGGGATATGTGTCACGTTACAAAGCGTGGTGTCGTATAAACCCAGAAACTGTAGAGGTCTCTTCAGTTCTTGGAAGGGATAGATGCTGCTTTTGCAGGGCTCCGTGCTGTAAGGGTGAATGTAAATACGTTCATGTCAACCATTAAATAATCATGGCATTGCAAACAATGACAAAAGCCGCTGTAACACACATAATAAGGCCCCAGCTAACAATTATTCTTTTTTTTCTATTTTTAAACAAATCAACTGAATTAAAACAATGCTTTGAGTTATGGTTACTTGTAATAGGCACAAGTAAAAAGAGCTCAAACTGGTGCTTTGAAAGTGAAAAGCAACCAACTATTGACATGCCTAAAAGCTAACAACACTTTTTATTTTTTGTGCACTTAATATATGGACGACGTGGTTTGCCGGGGGTTACCTGGCCCGCCCCATGGCGTCTTTGACGTGGGGGACGGTGCAGTTGTCCAGCATGACGTGGCCCGAGATGTCCAGGGACACCAGGTTGACAAGGCGCTGGGCGATGGCCGTGAGGATCTTCCTGGTCATCTTGAACTTGGACGTGCGCCTGCTCTCTCTGGAAACGTCCAGATGCCTGGGGAATGCATGGAGAAGATGTTGTCGAGTCAATATATATTTCTATACATAAAGTGAATGGTTGTGAATGGTGATTTGGAATGTTTTAACAATATGTGAATGAATAACTATTGATGTGTATATCATTAGTGCATTCCCCCCAAAATAAAATAAAACTGCACCACATCATGCCGACTTCAGGAATAACATAATTTAGCTTGAGGCTAATGAACATTAGGGCAACATGAATGTAATATAGCCAGGACAATATTGTTATTGTTACAAATTCTTGTTCAACATAGGTCTGAAAAAGCCTAAATGTCACCACACTCCTATGGTTGACCTTTTATTCTTCCTTCTCATTGTAATTCTTCTACTTCTTCTTCTACTCTGTATTACGCAGCTTCAAAGTCTATGCCTGTGTTTGGTGCAACAAGCGTTGCCTGTATAAATACTGGAAGATCAATGTCATAACTGCACTCCCTCGTGAATTATGGATCTACTGCCAACCATCCACTCGACCCCTAAGATCACACGGATCAGTGTCACAACAAAGAAGGGCGCTTCAGAAACACTTCCGTAGAGTGCTTTGTGTGACCCTCGTTGTTGGACATGCATTCTCTTTCTTGTTGATGGGAGAAACGAAAGAGAAAATGTTCTTAAATCAGCTAAACAGAATCTGAAATACTGATCATCCACACGTACACCTTTTACGATCCTCCATACCTTATCAAGGGGTATCTCCTCATCGGACACCGAAACAGCAGCTATAGGTCACTGCATTTTGCGATTTAGTTGATTAAGGGGCATTTTCAACTGTGTTTCTCACGCGAGAAAGTTCAGGTTATGGTATATTTACTTTGATTTGGGATTTTACAAGACAACCACTCTCTCTCTTAGTATGGTGTATCGCATCACCCACAAACAAAAATCCAACCGCGCACAACAATCCAAACAAAGAGAACGCCACTCGACCTCCTGTGGTCAGCTGCGGTCGCTGTGTCTGGCGGCAGCGGGAATTCTCACCTCAGCTTGCCCAGCTCCAGCAGGGTGCCGACCAGCTCCTCCGACATGTCCACGTTGTAGAGCACCAGCGACGCCATGCGCTCCTTCCACTGCGTGAGGAAGGCGGCGCGGGCCAGCTGCACGCCCGAGAGGTCCAGCGAGGTGAGCGTGGTTAACGTCTTCAGCAGGGGCTCCACGTCGATCTCGTCCGGCAGGCCGCCCAGGTTGAGCAGGCGCAGGCGGCCGAAGCCCTCGAAGTTAAAGTCCTTCTCCAGCGCCTGCCGCGACACGGGGTTGGCCAGGTTGTCCTCCTCGTTGTCCTCGCCGCACGCCAGCGGCGCGCCCCCCTTGCGGTAGAAGATGTTGCTGCAGCCGAACAGACACAGGGAGACCAGGGTGTCCTTGAAGCAGCCCAGGGTCTTGAGGCTGCGTGCCGACACGTTGCTGCAGTAGGTCAGGTGGAGCTTGATCAGGTCCTGAGGGGAGAGGAGGTGTTAGATCAATTCTGATGATTAGGCTGGTCAGATAATACACAAACATCCCACAATCACAAACATTTTTCTTTTTTGGTATTATTTATAACATGTTTTATTAACATATGTTTAACTTTATACATTCTGTGTGTATCCCTGGGACATACACAATGTCTTAAAATGTACTTCATGTATGTTAAACTCCATCCAGTTTTATTCTATCTTAAGGAAATGTATGTTTAGATTAATTTAATTTGTGTTGTCTTTGTGTTTTCAATTGTTTTTTAATATAGCATTCTGGCTTTCATTTCATCAAATGATAGAAGAGTCAGCTAATACTGCAAGAAGAGTGAGATTAACACTTTTCATATATTTCATATACAACACTTTTTCAATATCGTAGTAATGTTGTATCGAGTAGTGTTTCATTTCTTGTATAAAATAGGATTGTCCAGAATATTCTAGAAACAATCTGCAATTGACCGCCAGCAAATAACAGTGAGATTAACCATTTGTGTGGCTTGACCACAAAGCAATTAATACGTTTATATCTTCTGTTGTTGCCGGGCCAAAAGAACTGAAGCCACCTAGTGGCCAAACCAAGGTAATACCATAATTCTACAAAACTCAAAAGTTAGCTTTATTTTTTGTTTGCTTGAACTATGGCGTTATATGGATCCTTGCATATGGTGTGTGGACACCACTATTGCCTGTAAACAAAATTATCTCAATCAAGGTGTTGTTTTATTATTTACTTTTTGTTATTTTGTTATTGATTTCTTACGATATATTTACATAAAAATAAATTATGATCTCAATCCAATAATACAAAAATAATAATAATAACCCTTCCTCTCCAGAGAATTATTGGCCGCGCTAAGATATTGAGATCTCACAACTCTTTTGCTAACTACTTGTCAAACTTCACTATTGTTCTAATTATTAATCAATCCTAATTCTTAGTTAGTAATAAATAAAGCTGCTACATTTTATTTTTCATAACAAATGTTATATTCATAAAGGAGACCAGAATTCAACTACTACTGTATTAATGTATTTGGATTAAAATACCACTGAGGTAAATAAGCAGAAGTAGTGGGTACATATTCCCACTCAACCTATTACCAGTCTTTTGACACTTTATCAGCTCATATTACAAATATAAAATAAAGAAGTCTAATATTGAATAGGAAATGTGTTTGTAGTTCCATATTCTTGGATGTCCCCTTACCTGTTTTCTAATGGCTTCCAAGTCTCTGTCACGTACAAAATCCTCTCTGAGCTGTACCCTTGTGAGTCTTGTGCTTCTAGGGTCTGAAAATAACTGGAAAAAACTTTCCTGTGGCTCAAAGTTACTGTCTGTGTGAACCAACTCCATATACCTGTTGATAAAATGTTTTTAAAAAGTTACAAAACGTCACTTTGTATTTGAAACTCAACAAGATGAAACACAATTTTAAATTGCAAAACAACTATTTCACACATTATATATCTGGCAAATTCCTTTACTTACGTGTTGACAAGCTTATCACAGATTTCACTGGGAAGAAAGATGTCTGAGCGCAGACAAAGCTTATTTCTGTATCCTTGGTAACACATGGTCTTCCTAAGGTTCCTCAGGCAGAAGACTGTTGCTAAAGACATGAGGCTGTCAGGGTCGTCTCCTGTTTTTGCTGCCATATTAGCTTCTCCCTCTGGTACAGATCAAAGACAGGGTAGCACATAAGAACGTAGGAGTTGCACATTACCAACATTCACGTTGCAGGCACTAGGGCACAATCACTTATTTCCACTGCCAAATGACTCATGAACGAGTTGAACATGTATCTATCACAATATCAGACATCTGATAACACATTTGGAAAACAGGAGGATAAAACGATAGGCTTCACCACTTCAATAAACAACAAAATACTCTGCAACAATATCCATACTCCCTTCTGTAATTATAGAACTGCTTTAATATTTAATAATCCCTGTAAAAAAATTGAAAGTTATAAAATGGTCACGGCCTATCGGCGCATTCTTTATATCGTTTAGAATACCATTTAAAAGTGAATCAAATATGACCGTTGTGCCCGCTCGAAACCAGTTTTTGGTTAAATTAATAATGCATATTATGTTTACATTACACTCATATCAACGGATTCTAGCATAACGGTTCATAACTGTTAATGAACTTGTCTGATATAATGATGGAACCGTAAACCTACTGTACCTGGGCTTCAATAGCTCGCTAGCTAAAACATAGAGAGAGTGAACACACAGGGCAGACTATAAAGCTACGTTCACACCAAAAGCGGATAGATCCAGGCGCCAGGCTCCTGGAACGCGTCTATACGTTGACTTTGTATGGAGGCGCGCCGCGCCGCCGCTTTCGGTGTGAACGCAGCTTTAGTGAGCTAGCTAGCTGGTTAGCTCGGATAAAAACGCATATTATCATGATCAGCGGTAGATACCAACGACTCTTGTAAGCCCTCTTAGCCAAAACAACCTTAATCAATATCACCTATCGCTGTTTGAAGTTAAACCACGACATGCCGATACGATGTCATCTGTATCGTATATGTACTAGCTTTAGGCTAACGTTGACTTTTGCTACTACAAGCGTCGCCTGCTACTCGGTAAGCTAGCGACCGACAGACTACTGAGCTGAGTGTAAACGTGCTGAGATACGAGACCATGGCGGGTCAACTCTGCGTCGCTGCAGAATTCACCAGTAAGCACTCTACCTTAGCTTTCGCCAAGGCTGGATACCTTGTTGAGTGCTGTTAGATATATTTTCATCAGTCTCCACTCATCTGATTTTCGTTTTCGTCCCGATGTCAACAAACAGACTCCTCCCCTTCCACCTCTACCGTCACCTCACCCGCCCCCTCCTCCTGCTGCTCTGCCTGACTCCTCCCCTTACTCCTCCCCTTCCACCTCTACCATCACCTCACCCGCCCCCTCCTCCTGCTGCTCTGCCTTACTCCTCCTCTTACTCCTCCCCTTCCACCTCTACCGTCACCTCACCCACCCCATCCTGCTGCTCTACCTTACTCCTCCTCCTCCACCTCACCCGCCCCCTCCTGCTGCTCTACCTTACTCCTCCTCTTACTCCTCTACCATCACCTCACCCGCCCCCTCCTGCTGCTCTACCATACTCCTCCTCTTACTCCTCCTCCTCCACCTCTACCGTCACCTCACCTGCCCCCTCCTCCTGCTGCTCTACCTTACTCCTCCTCCTATGTATACACACACACATATATATATTATAGTGGCAAATAACTTAGCCAATTGCGTTTCTATCCATATGGCTGTTCATCCCTAAAGTTAAATGCATCATTTATATCCACGTTCCATAAAAGTAACTTTCTCACGTTGGTGTGCGAATGCCTGCGATTATCATCATCGAGTCATTGAGAAACAAGATGGATTAGGCCTACTATGAAAACTATGAAATACAAACTATAAAAAAAAAAACCTGCCTCTTAATTTCACTACAAAATTAAGAAGACATCCAACATTTTATTTTCAAAAAAGAGTATCATATTTATTTTTTCAAAACGTACAAACAGATTATTGTAACAGACTTTACAATTGCCTAGAAATAAGAATTGTTAGACTCAGCACCAGAGCAATAATCATTAGGGACAATTCAATTGCAGGCCTGTAAGAGCAAGAAAGGTGAGGGAAGACAATGGACTTAAAGAGAGAGTAGAGAGAATAGAGAGTTGTAAATAGCTTCTGGTAAATAGTCAATATAGTCTATGCAAAGCATGTCTTTACAAGTCTAGTACAAAATGTATCTAGACCATGTATCACATTATTTTACTTAACCTCAGCAACACCATTTGAATACATTATTTCCATGTAACTTCCATGAAGAGCAGTGAATAGCTTCATGGCATGACAAGTTTTACTTTTATATATGTAAGTAATAATTAGGTGTTGCCACTAATGAGTAAATACACTGATATGCTGCAGTGTCTTTAAAGATGTCTATGCCATGTATTTCTCATGGGGTACATGAGAAAACACAGGGTATCCCATGTTGACTTTAAATGATTGCAAAGGGGTACTTGGGAAATGTCTCAAATGTATAGTTTTAAGTTTTAATATTGCTTATAAACATGTGTTAAAATAATTCCTCCTTATTAAAAATAAGTGGTAAATGAGAATACTATTATACAAGTTTGGTGAGACTTTACAATAAATGGGAATAGTGAAGCACAAACCCATGTTCCTTACTATCCATTGTACCATCCTAATGTTTATATATACTCCAAGTATCATGCACATACATTTTATATTATTTTTACGTTATTCCGTCCCCAAAATATGTTCTGTTGTGAAAGGGATACTTGGCAGAAAAAATATCCTACAAAGAAATACAAACAAATAGTTTGAGAACCACTGCTACACAACTACCAACTACATTGTCTTTATAGAATTAGAGCATTTGGGCAATGTAATAATACACAATCAAATTATAAAATTTCTAATACAGGTTCAACTACTTACAAAATATTATTAACAAGGCCGTTATTTTAGCAGAGTAATGCATTATCATCATTGGATTATCACTTTTTTTGTTTACCATATACAGCTGACCCACACAGGCCAAACTTTGTAATCCAGATCCTGAAGACGGAAGTGATCCGAAGATCTCAGTCACCGCCTCCAACGACCATTCATCTCATCCATGGTTAAAGGAGACCGTCACAGCTCGCCGTAGACATGTCTACTTCGAAACATCGAAACAGGTGAGACAATGATGAATATGTATTCATTAATGTAGGGTTTAACACTACTATAGTGTTAGTCAGAACCCACCATGCAGCACGCCGTGTGTGGTGTAGCAGCCTGTGTACTACTCTGTGTACTACTATACAGTACGCATAGTGGTGCTAACATTAGCAGTAGCTCTCCTCAGCTTTGTTGGTACATTCGCTAGTGCTGTCATTGCTAGCAAACGGAATGTGTCCATTTTTCCAAACATGTCATTTTTTTTTGTCGCATTTGCAGTCCAACAACAATGACACGAAACGTTACAGTTGGATAAGGAGCGTTGCGTGCTGATACTTTGCTCTCTTTGTGTACGTTCCGCTAGCTATCGTGATGATAACACATCAGCTGACTGACAAATCAGCAAGTCCTCAAGTTTGACACGAGACTGGCTGACGCTGTCTTTCTGTCTTCCGATCCCAGTAACATGGGTTCAGATCCCAGTAACATGGGTTCAGATTCCAGTAACATGGGTTGGGTTTGCTCGTTGGACTGGCCCTAGGCACATGCATCGTGCATATACTTGATCATTGGTCGGCTAAGCTTTTTGTTTACTCACTACAACGAAGACGTAACTTCACTGGATATGTGTAACGCAGGGCTTTTGAAAAACACCATGCATCTGTCATCACAATATCGCATCGCGTTACTCAACGACATGAATAATGAATGAATTAGTGAAAGTGAAGTGGTGGCATTCTGATCGAACAGGTTTTTATGCCAATATTTATTGAAGCCTTATTTGACCATGCTTATTCAGCTGAACAACAAACACGGCCTCCTTATCCGTTTCATTGGAAACCCCTACTTAGCCCTACTTAGTTGGCTCACGGATGGATTGATTGATGATGACTACGCCAATTAAGGGAGCACGAATAAGCTTGTATTGTCGCCTAACTACCCATTTCTTTTGAGAGCTAGATTATTGAGATTATACTAGACTACATAGAAACCTTGACAAATAACGCCACTGCAGCGATTCCGTCCAGGGCAGTGGAAAATTGACTTGTTCCTAGAATAATCTCTTCATCACATGTCATTACTCCCCGTATTATACTACGTTACTGGGTGACTTTTAGTCATACCATTTACAACTGAGGCATAATTGTTCGGAGCGGGTCTTTTGAAGTAGCCCGTGGCTCTCTCCAAATCACTACTCAATAACTACTATATGACTACTTGGAGTATTATACCCCCTTGTGGTCAGATGATAAACATAAAGTGTTGGTCGATTGTATCGTAATTTTACTATATTTTAAAATGTTCGTGTTTTTTGCGTCAGTTATGTCCGAGGATAATGGTATGCCATACACCTGACCTGTACAAACAGGTAAAATATCTTGTAATGCGTCAAGCAAATTAGTCAATGACAATGTCTTATAAATATGTCCTCCTTGTCTGGTATCTACTGTGCAACACATTTGTGTCTATTTTGTGTCATAGTCGAGTCCAATGACACAGATGTTCACATAAACTAACAAACCACCCCTGCTTGTTGTGTACTGGGCCTCAAGTTTGACTTGGGAGCTTTTCTGCCTTAAGTGGTCCCAAGAAGTCTAATCAAAGCAATTATGGCAAACAAGCTCTAACCTTTGTTTTAAAGGCAGCTGTGTGACTCATTTAAAGGTTTAAAGGTAGCATTGGTGGGGTGGAGATTCAAATCACAAGGTTTGTGCTACTGGAAAATATTAAGAATGTAGGACCCATGAGAAGGGTTTTGTCATGGGGCCGAGAGAAACGAGAATGGACCTTGGTGCTGGTTCCACAGGTAGAAACCCCCTTTGATTATTGGTACTCGGCAGGAAGATAACGTTTCAGAGTTTGAAATTATGAATATTATCACAAACACATTTAGCCATTTCTGTGAATATCTGTGTTGGAAAGTATACTTGTTGCTTTAGTTAGCCAGCCTCACTCAGCCATTTTATTAGATGCACGTTGGTCCTACTGCACATTAACCTTACACAGTGAATCATGTGGTTGCAGCTTAATAGATAATGCATGCAGACAGGGTCAAGAGTGTCAGCTGTTGCTCAACCCATCATCAGAATGGTCTAAGTTGATTGCGCTATGACGCACTGTGAGACGGAGGGTGGAGATGGTTCCAGCCTCTCCATCTGGTTCCAGACAGACTGCATCTCAGACAAAATACAATGTTAAGAAGAAGGATGGGGGCACATTGTACAGAATATGAATGAGGTTGAAATGGAATGGAACACATAGTGTTATGGCAAAGGAACTACACACCTCTACATAACTTTCTATAGGCCCTTCTAATGGGAAAACCCTTGAAATGAAGACCGTCTGGTGAAATCATTGCAGACTAGTTTACAAGGATGACAACAGAGAGCTTTTTTGGCAAAAAGGAACGTTGTGTACACTTCTAAATTTTGAATTGATCAATCTAGTCTAAATATATATAATTTATTTTATAAATCAACAGTGAAATAATAAATGATTGTTGGTTGCAGGCAAGCAAACCAAAGTGCTTTGACCCCACTCATACATAAAATAGTACAAGTGTTTTTGTTTATTTGTGTTATAAAGAACAAGTACAGTTGATTTCAACTTTAGAATTGTTAATATTTCTTTTTTAGAGTACAGGAATTCAAAGTGGCCTTGGGTGAGAAGCAGATTGACTCGAAGGCACTTCAGGAACTGTGCTTCAGTGGTAATTTGAATACATTACTGTAATACACTTTTATATTATTCTTATGCGCATTGTATGCTATGTGTCAATTTTGATTGACTTGTTCACCCAGGTATCCCGTTTGAAGGAGGCATTCGAGCAGTTTGTTGGAAAGTAAGCATTTATTTTGGTTGTTATTAATGTAAATGTGGTTATGTGTATTCTGACTAGTTATGACGTTGAATAGATTTGTATCTGAGGTGAATGTAATTTAAGTATATCATCCCATGATAGTTGTTTTTAAATAGATAATTACATGGGGCAAATATGTTTACCCCATGCAAAAGTTTGAATACTTTGGGTACAATGTTAAATAGGCAAACCAATGTTGATAACCTTGTGCATCATTTGTTTGTCTTTTGGTAGATTCTTCTTAACTATCTACCTTTTGACCAGACAGTATGGGACACTTTCCTCACAAAGCAGAGGTAATCAAAATATGTGTTCACTCATTCAAAGGCTGTCAAATAATACTATCACAACCGCTGTTCCTATCAGAGTCAGTCAGATTTAAAAATATGACAGTCTGACAGACAAATCTGACAGACCAAAAAAAAATCAGCACAGGGAAAATTCCAGAATTTGGTGACCTAAAGGTCACTGTTTGTATGTTCTGATACCCTTCCAGAGAGGTGTATTCACAGTTTCTAAAGGAGATGATCATTCAGCCGGGTATTGCAAAAGCCAACCTGGGATTGAACAGGGAAGACGTCACTATGGAGGATCATGTGAGTCCACTATTGCCCATGTGGAAACATTGTACCTGTTTTTCTGTTCATCATTGCTGCACACAGTAAGCCTTTGCCATTCTGTAACACTGGGACACTGCTATCATCCTTGTAGCACACATTAGATGCACTTTGATGTTGAACGATTCATTGCGGTTAGTGAAACCTCGATGTTTACACTACACTCCCCACATCCTCCTTCGCCTCATAATGTGGTCAAGCCACTTGTTGACTTCCCCCGAGTAAACATTCTAGTGCCACTTATGAGTAATACAATGTTTTTGTGATGACTTTCAGCCTCTAAATCCAAACCCAGACAGCAGGTGGAATAACTACTTTAAAGATAATGAAGTTCTGCTACAAATTGATAAAGACGTCAGGTAAGTTTGTAGTAGCTAGACATGGGCGATCATACTGAATCATTAAATATGAGTCGATTTTTGCTTTTACTTTCAATTCAGCTGTGATGAAGCTGACTGTTGTGCTACCAGGTTCTACCTTTGTTCACAGCCAACCTGTAAGCATTGTTTGAGCAAGATACCTAAAACCTTACCTGCACATTCATTCTTATGTAGTTATATCTGTATTACCTGTCGGTCGTTTTGGATAAAGGCTTGTCCTAAATCTTGTGAACTTTCATGTTCATGAGATATAAAATATATTAATCCTCAGTATTTTCTGCGGTGAATGGGGACACGTCTCCTTGTTCCAGAAAAGCACAAAACTTTATCCATCATGCAAATGAAGTTTGCTTCTTTTAATTATCATTATTTAAATGTATGTGTGTCCGTGTCTGCAGGCGGTTGTACCCCGACATGGCCTTCTTCCAGCGTGCTACGGACTACCCCTGCCAGCTGATCTTGGACCCTCAGAATGACTACGAGACCCTGAGGCGGCGTGTGGAACAGACCACCCTTAAAGCCCAGACCGTCAACCGCAACCGCAGTGGGGTCACCAACGTGAGTGGCGTAGTCAGTGCACTTACACACCGGAAGCCTGATTCATGACCTGGTTACTAAAGTACCATGTAAACACTGAAGCCCGGTTACGTAAGCCGGCTTTTCCCTAGAGTCAAACCCGAAGACCCAGGCAACCCGATGTATTAATGGTAAATGCTAAATGGACTGCATTTATATAGCACTTTTTTGTAACCAGTGGCCACCCAAAGCGCTTTACAATATTGCCTAACATTCACCCATTCATGCACACATTCACACACCAACTGTGGCATCAGCCATGCAAGGTGACAGCCAGCTTGTCGGGAGCAGTTGGGGTTCCTTGCACAGGGACACCTCGACACTCAGCTAGGAGGGGCCGGGGGTCGACCTAGCAACCTTGTGGATACCAGCCATCCCGCTCTATCCCCTGAGCTAAGGCTCAGAAAATAGAAGCATTTAATTAATCCACAAGTAGTGTTGGGGTTTGGTTCTCCATGTCACCCCTCTATTTCCCATTGGCTTCTCTGTGTACAGGTGAGTTCTCCGGGCAAGTCTCTGAACCTCTATCCATCCAACGAGTACGAGGTGCTGCCCAACGGCAGTGAAGCACACTGGGAGGTGGTCGAGCGCATCCTCTTCATCTACGCCAAACTCAACCCCGGCATTGCCTATGTTCAGGGCATGAACGAGATCGTTGGGCCGATTTATTATACTTTCGCCACCGACCCAAACGATGAATGGAAAGGTTGGTGGCGCAAAATAACTGACGACTGAAATTAACCTGACTATTTTTGTATTTCAAGGAAGCGCATTATTATTGTTTTTGCCTAATGCTTCAGATTCTCATGAATTTAACTTCTGCGATCTTAATGTTTCAGAGCATGCCGAGGCAGACACATTCTTCTGTTTCACTAACTTGATGTCGGAGAACAGGGACAACTTCATCAAGAGCCTGGATGACTCCCAGTGTGGCATCACCTTTAAGATGGAGAGCGTGTATTCCATGCTCAAAGACAAAGACATGGAACTCTATCTCAAGTTGGTAAGAAACCTGTATCCTCCACCAACACATACAACACTCACTATATAAAATGAGAGGAGGAGAGCTTAGTGGAACGAGTTCAGTTTGTGTTCACCCTCCCCGCAATGAGAGGTGATACGGGCGCTGTGTGTGTGTGTGTGTGTGTGTGTGTGTGTGTGTGTGTGTGTGTGTGTGTGTGTGTGTGTGTGTGTGTGTGTAATTTTCTGCTATAACTGACTAAAATGCATCCAAAGTTTGCTTGCTGTAAAATGGGCGAGGCTGGTTTATTCGGTCTGTTAAAAAAAACAAAAGCAACCCAAAACCAGTAATGGACAATGAGCCATTTAATTCAGAATTGTTCCCCCTGAATCGATTTCCAATTGGTTCTTGGTCTTCTCCCCAAACAGCAGGAGCAGAACATCAAGCCGCAGTATTTCACCTTCCGCTGGTTGACCCTGCTGCTCTCCCAGGAGTTCCTGCTGCCCGACGTCATCCGCATCTGGGACTCCCTGTTCTCCGACCAGGACCGCTTCCACTTCCTCATCCTCGTCTGCTGCGCCATGCTCATGTGAGCCTCCACCCCGCGTCTCTGCCGGACAGAAGCGATCAATATGTTTTGCTTTTGTGGTCTCAGTCCTAATTGTGTCGGCACTCTCTTCCGTCCACAGTCTCATCCGTGATCAGTTGTTAGCCGGAGACTTCACAATCAATATGAGGTTGCTGCAGGTAAGTCTTTGTGCACGTTATGCTTTACATCAATGGCAATGTGATCATTTTGAAAACTTATAGGACATTCAAATATAAATACACCCTTTACTTTAATGCTTAAAATTAAATTGAAGGATTTTTCTGTGTGTGCAGTGTAGCAGCTCATTGGTTTAGAGTCGGTGCATTTCCTAAGGGTTTGGTGCAAGGCTAAGCAACATGACGCTTTCGTGCCCATTCTAGCAGGGGGTTAAGAGTTTCAAAGTAAATTAGTTATTTCCTGGAATATTGGGTATTGATCGCTTCCTTGTTTGGGACAAATTATGATACAAGAGCCTTAGTCATCAACGTTAAATGGATTTGTAATCATGTATTTTAGGTGACTCTTTTTTTTTTGTTGTAAATAACTCCAGGATTACCCGATCACGGATGTGCACACCATCTTGGCCAAGGCCAAGGAGCTGCAGGATCACTCGTAACACTCTTTCCCCCTCAGCCCGCCTACTTGGTAGGTGAGAGCTCAATCTTTACAATAGTTTCAGATGTTATTGTTCAAGGACTTGATCAGTGAAGACATTGGACAGGCTTGGCAAAGCCGTTGCACTGCATTTCTTTCCTTTTACCCAATTCTTTGCTGTTTTAATTGGCTACCTTGTTGTATAAAGGAAGTGGTTCTGGATAAAAGACAGCACACCGATTTGGTCCCAGTTGCATTATGGGAGAAAACGGCTAAGAAGCACATCGGGCTCCTTCTCACTTCTCCTTCCCATGGAGATGAATTGTGTTGTCAACCTGATCTTCTGTACTATCTTACTGATAGTAGCTACATTAACGTTGTGATTCCAACCTCAATTTTTCAGAAAAATTGTATAAAAATCGACAGTGGAGGCACGAAATCAACCCAAAGCTTTCTGCTTCAGATTATTTTATCAGATGGGTAATGTTCAGTCCTTTGGATTGCACAGTAAAGCATGTTGGTTCTTTTTAGGTGTTTTTTGTCTTGTTTTTTTTACATTTGAACTTTTATATTTCAGGAATGTTTATGCCTCATTTGTTTGCTGTGTACCAGAAATGACAGATGTACTGTCTCTTAAAAATAAAAAAGTGTAGTAATGGCCTATTTATTGCTTTGGTGAATATAATCTGTTTGGTGTAACTTTAAATGGTCAAATTCATAACCACTATTGTTTGGTAGCCAATATGTATTTTCATTCTTCAGTGTTAACCATTTAGTGACCTCCTCAGTAGAGACGGGATTTAGCCATTTTTTAATTTTGAGACATGATAAAAAATTATGTTATTTAACATACAGAGCATTTTATTAGAAAAGACCAGCGCCGCATGGACTAAATACCACAGATCAACTCTATGTGACCGATAACGATGTTTGAAACGGTTCACAACAGACGTAAACAAAGCCTTTGCCCATGCAGGAAATCATAATCAAGCACCACGGTAAATGTTATGACTCGGGACCAAGAGATCCCTCTTGCTTCCTTACGTCTGCCTCCTCAGAAACAGGGTTTGAGGCTATGGTCTTCAATGTATTGCCACCAGTGCTCTTAAAGGTGTGCCTCTGATTCAGTCTAATGATGGAGTTCTAAACTAATTGCCTTCCAATGAGAGATGATCTTGGTAGCCATTCATCCCATTCATGTCAATCCTTCTGCATTTACTGTTTGACCCTGGTAAGCCTTGTTAATTCACTTATAAATATATTGTTTGAAGCCAGAGCCAAATTGATACAATTATGTATTTATGGAAGCCAGTGGTTTGCCAATTTTAATAAGCAAGTTACACCAAAATCCCATTGGAACATAAAACTAAATTGTTAAAAATTAGTAATAATGACATTAACGTTCAAAATTAAAGCCTCTTGCACAGGACAAATAAAATGTGTGCCTCATCTTTAAAAGGTTACTGAACTTTGTATGGGGAAACAAGACTTGGTAGCCTTGGATTATAATGTTGCTGTAAACTTATACACTTAGCTTTTTTCTCCAGAATTGTGAGTCAAATTGCCTTACAAATATGTGAGATTTGATGTTGTGGCATACATATTATAACATGTGTTTATTAACTAACTTTATGTATATTTGTACATTTTGTTTTCACTACTCAAACTATTCATTTACTAAATGTAAGCTTATACATAATACATAAATACATTATGATGTGCTCTGATTGAAATATAGGTATTCTATGTTACAATAAAATGCCACTTTAGAATCTAATGTAACCAAGCAGGGCAATACTTCCTCTTGAATTTTTAAAGGGGACATATTATACCACCAGCTGTGAGTGTGATTAGCAATTACAAGTGTTTTTAAAATGTGCCGCTTATGACATCACAGGTGGGCGTGTCCATCTAGATGTGTGCTGGATAGATCAGTCTACCAGCCTACCCAGTGGACTGTAGCACACCTGGTGGTATATGTCCCCTTTTAACTGTTGATGGTGATACAAATTAAAAGCAACACTTTGGATTTCTAATGCCAATAGACCTCAACTTTGATATGCCTATTCCTTTTTTAATAAACTACAAATTGTATTCGCAGTTGAACAAACAATTTCAGCTATTTAATTATTCCGTCATAAAGTTGGCCTGTCAAAATATTACTAAATATTACAATTCCAAAGATTTACTAGATTATGTTATGAAGGGAGAAGAGTTTTTCATTTTTCTGCCAAAAACAAAACCAAATGTTGCTTGTAAAGCAAAAATGCCATATGTAAAGTTTATAATCAATTTGAAAGCAATGAAAAATATTGATGATTTATGTTTTTAATGACAAATCTTATTGTGTTATTAAACTAAAGGTTTTGGTAAAATTTCTTCTGACCAGCTCTGGCTAATTGGTTCCACCAGAGGTGGACTATACAGGTATTTTCTGCTCTCTCTTTACAACACTCAAATCACCTACTATTTACGTCAATCTATGCTCTCATCTGTCCAAATAGGCATACATCTAATTCAAAATATAGGAGTCCTACAAAGTGGAACATTTAAATATGAATATTATTTTTCATATGATGTCTTTGCAATAATTCCAAAAATGAATTAATGTGAAATGGTGATGTGCAAATGTTTTATTTTTGCGATGAAGACCTTTGTTTTTTGTTCTAAACTTATATTGTATTTTTCATTTTTTTAATGTAATTTGTTGTAATTTGCATGGTTACATTTTGTAAGCAGTTTTTGTAATGTCTATTGACACTTTGCATATGTTTTTATTACAATGTTGCAAATTCACATTAAATTAATAATGATGCATGAAGCAAATTTGCCTTTTTATTAAGTTATTAATTAAACAGCGAAAACACATATATTCACTAACTTTCAAACATCACTTTTATATATTACCAGATGACCATATGTCCAGAAAGGATGAGATTCCTGTTAATAACATGACCAAATAAAACACAAGCAACTCAAATCTATGTATTTGTTGTTTAAAAGGTATTATTCAAGTGATGTGTAACAGATCTAGTTGTTTTGTGAATGTTAATTTGAGAATCCTTTAGGCGTGATATTCCTCACACATAGGTCAAGTTCAAATTGCATGTATGATTCCACGTATTATAATGCTACATTTATGGAATATTGATTATTCTAAAAAGAATTGATAGTACATTTGAATAATACAAATACATGAAAAGAAGCACGTATAGTAGTAGGCTATAGTCATAATTCTCAATTCTCAATTGCATCTATAGTGGGATCTATAGTGGGATATTTGCCTAAATATATGTAAATGCATGAAATATGATTTGTATGAAATATATGATCATAATTATCTCAGATTTCTGAGATAATTCTGTTAATTCTGAAAAACAAGAGCAGAGCAGGGGGCCAAACCAGTATAAAGGCCAGTGTTCATCCATCCATACATAAAACATGTATTGAACAATTGCTGTTTTACATGCCATGGCTAGTGAAAATGCTATGTACTCACATCAAAAGACATTGAATATTGCACTCCACTGAAAAAGAGTCAGTGTTCATGTTAATTTTTTAGCACTATATTAATACAAATAAAGAAAAATAAACAAAATAGATATAAACATAGTATAAAATGCACACCTACTTCTGTGAAGTGACTTTATATTGTATATTAATTGTCTCAAATTAGTTACAGAAATTGAGTACTTTTGAATAGTTTTCTTCTTCTTTCTTCTTTCTACATATGATATTCCGAACATTAATAATAAAATATTAAAACATTAATATATTTTTTTCTTGGGGTCCCAAGCAGTTGGCTGCATTCTTGACTAGTTTATTCTGATTATGACATCTTGACAATGTATGCTCATTGCCCCCTCACACACTCACACACACACACACAGGTTCCACAATAGGTTCCATGATGCGGTACTGCAGCACCCCGGGCGGGGTCCAGGGCTTGGACTTCTGCGTTGGGCGGTGCTGGACGGAGGGATGTTCATGTCAGAGAGCCTGCCTGTGCTGAGCCCTGACACCCTGCGCACTTGGGCCACTCTGCTTTTGTCTCAGCTGGTGGAGGAGGTGGCCTCACTATTCCCAATACAAAAAATAAATATATATTCTCTATTTTTTTTTTAAAATTCTTCAAATATCCCGAAATGTTCTTCCTCCAGCACTGGTGATGGAAGCCTTGTCTAGCTTCTCAGTGCCAGCAATCGTCAGGTTTGCCAAATTAAACAAGGGCTTGACCATTGTTGAGTTCTTTTGGCATTCACGCTGGCCTTCAAGGACCTGGCTATGACCTGGACAGTGCGCTTCCTCCACTACTTTCTCCACAAACAGAAACACAGAGCTGTTGTTCTCGTGGGTAAGCGCTAGATATTATAATAATAATAATAATAATAATTTATTTAATTTGTAATGCACTTTTCATCGGCACGATCTCAAAGTGCTACAATAAAAACAACAAAGCAGGGTTAAAATCACTATGTGGTTAACATTTAAAGGCCTTTCTAAATAAAAAGGTTTTCAGGCCTGTTTTAAAAGAGTCTAAGCTCTGAGCAGCCCTCAGCTGGGTTGGGAGGCTGTTCCAGAGGCGTGGTGCAGCCGAGAAGGTCGGTCTCCCATGGTGGAAAGCCTGGTCCTAGGGACTTGGAGGAGCAGAGTATTGGTGGATCTGAGGGTGCGGGTGGTGGACTGTAAGGTGATGAGTTCTTGGAGGTATGTGGGTGCAAGTCCATGAATGCATTTATGGGTAAGTAACAGGATTTTGTAATTGATACGGGATGAAACAGGGAGCCAGTGCAGCGATTTGAGGATGGGAGTGATATGTTCGTGTTTACGGGCCCTCATCAGTTAATGGTTGCTGCTGCCTGTAGGTGCTTTA
>OMLJ01050769.1:0-17975 GCA_900302595.1 Gadiculus argenteus | reverse complement strand
ACACACACACACACACACACACACACACACACACACACACACACACACACACACACACACACACACACACACACACTTTACCTCTTCCACGTATTCCTTGGGCAAAGGCATGCCAGCAGTGACCTGGGTAAATAGAAGGACATTTCTTTAATTCAAAATGTACATAATGTTACATGGACACAGATTATAGTACAAAGCAAGGGGATATGTATTTGATTATATTAGAAATAGGGATCATGATCAATACTTAAGAGAAATTAATCACAGGTAAAGCATTTGTAATAGGTAGCAGGGCTGTAATCAAAGGACATTTCCATGGTTGCAATATTTTCCTGCAAATGATTGCATCAATTAATGCATCATACAATTATATCCAGTTATTTGTGTTCGACACTCTCATTCCCCCTCCACTCAATTCTCCTGTGAGATGCAGTTGTGGCAGGAGGTATGATGGAATATAAATCTGTTTTTCTTCCTTAGGGACCTCTGCAACCAGCAGGGAACATGATTACATTCACACCAGGGTGTCTGCATTCATGGAGGGAGATTAGGAGGCCCTGAGCAGAACACTGTTAACTTGAACATTCTTTTCAACAAAGGCTTGTCATGTATGAAATTTCCCATGCAGTTTGTTTAATTTCTATGCCTACTGTAAATAAGCATAGCAATGTATCTTCTGCCATCTGTTTTCTAAATAAAGGAAGAATGATATGATAAGTCTGACGCCTTAAATACTGTTTAATAGTACTGCAAAAACAGCTGTCTTGATTTTACCAAATTCAAATGAATACAAATTCTTGTTTCAAATGTCTGACGGTACCACCCTTTACAGTACATCGAATACAACAGATCACTGAACGGCTCCCGGCCCCATGCCGGCGGGTCCCCAGGGGGACTGACCTTAGGACCCCCGCCGTGCATCTTCAGCGCCCGGACGGTGGCGACCAGCACCACCACGTGGGGCCGCAGACCCGAGTAGCGACACTTGATGTTGAAGAACTTCTCCATGCCGATGTCGGCGCCGAACCCGGCCTCCGTCACTGTACAGCGGGAAGCGATGCATGAGTCGGGAGCGTCGGGAGCTCAAGTAGTGCTGCTATATGGATCTACGGTTAGGTCAGGCCTTTTTCAAAACCTCAATGGATTTCGAATAGCCAAATGGCATTATTCCACTGCTGCATCTGTGCCAGAACCCAACTAGCAGTGCCATTGTTCCTTGTGATCGTTTAGCTCGGGGCCTTGACAAGGTGCCACGGAGAGCAAGTGCAGCGGTCGTAAAATACTGGAGTGCAGAACATGCAGAACACATGTTAAAAATAAACCGTTCAAATTCAAATGGGGGATGGCGTTCATGGAGAGACTAGATTAGCTGGTGATGAAACTAAAATAAGATTGTTACTTGTGTTGGCTGCCAAAAGAACCAAAGAACCACTAGACTGCATATGTGGAGCAAACACTGGGGGGTGCAATTGAGTAGACAGTGAAGAGTGAGATGATGGTCAATGAGGATTTCACATAAAATTAATGTCAGACAAGGTCATCATTTTGGGATTGCGCCATCATGCCCTTATTCTGTGGGTAAGAACACCCCTTTTTACGGCATTATATACAAAACAATTTGAACCATTTAGGAGTAAAAGACAAATTAGACACATTTTCCTCATGCATATATAGTAGGGGTGTGCATCTCTCCTTCATAGGACGATCCGATACGTGCGCTACGATACGATTCAGGGACGATACATTTTAATATGGAACGATTCGATGCGCTTCGGTTCAGTGTTCTAACGATCCGGTGCGATTTGACGAGATATGATTCAATCCGATAAATACAATTAATATTAGTTTAATGTTAACACATACATTTTCTGTTAATTAAAATAAGCCTTGTATAAAATAGTTATTGCCTACTTTCAAATAGATGTATTGAATCGGGACCATGTTTGAATTTGTTCCTTTATGGCATGGGGAAAAAAATGGAAGACAAATGTATCAATTTAGAACTACATTTGTGTATTTATACTTGATCGCTGTCCTACACAAATAGCGAGGCTTTAGTCAATATTCCCCTCCTTTTTATAAAACCCAAAGGACTTCCTCACATTTGATTTCAGATTTGCTGATGCACTGAAAATCGTTCACTGTTTTTGGACATGTTGTATGGTTCTATTTTTATTTTTTGATAATTTTCTCATGCTCACAACTCCGGACGGTTGTTCACTGCTCGCGAGATGACGCGCACGCAAACATACACAAACATACACAGATCCGCCCACTTCCTTATTCAATTTTTCAGATCCGTATGGAAACTGAATGAAATGAGTTGACAATGCTGTCTTGATATCAGGCTGAAGCTTCACTCAATCGATTCCCAAAGTTTAAATCGGTGCATTGACCAATCTTGGTCATTTTAAATCGATTCAGGGGCGTATCGATGTAGACACATCTGTGTTAATCCAACCGGTGACTGATTTGTATAATTGAATCTTTACACCCCTCATATAAAGTGTACATATTATACATATCATATAGATATATCTAATACATATATATTATACACATGGTGTACATACAGTATCAATGCACTACGCAATATGTTTCGTTCACTTATTTAGAGCTTCTGTCCAATTCATCTGATAACTCGAAATATGCAGAGAAATATGTATCTTACATGCTATATACGTATGTGGGTTTATTCCAATTATACTCAAAGTCTATTTAAATAAAGCTGAAGTGATTCAGGAGGATTACCACGGCTGCCAGCTGCTTGTCACGTCAAGTAGCCTCAGTGCTAGTTCAGCGGCTCCAATAAGGAAGGCCCATTGCATCCATCATTGGTGTATGGGTAAATAATATGACAGTAGCCGTGGATAGCTCATACACAGCGGAAATAGACTAGATCCTCATGAACATAGCATTTAGCTTTGAAACAATATGTGCCGAGAGTCAAAACCCTTTGTTCCACTAGTGGCATGGTGCGTTTTTGAACCAAGGCCTTCCTTTTAGAAGCACAGTGGGCTGGGTACGGGTCGGGGTACAATGGCTGCCACAACGCAACAGTTTTCTTTTGCGTCACGGCCACCGTTACTAATGCAGTATTGGCTCAACCAAATACCCAAATCCTATTTTAGTGAACCAAGTTATATAACCTGTCATGTAGGCATTACTTGAATGAACGAATCAGACAAAAAAAAACTATGCATTTTGTGAACTTGACTCACCTACGAATCCCTCAGGCCCGACTAACTTCAGCGCTATCTTGTCAGCCAGGATGGAGGAGTTGCCGTGGGCGATGTTGGCAAAGGGGCCGGCGTGGACGAAGACCGGAGTCCCCTGTGGACGGAGAGGACTCTGTGACAAGAGCGACTGAACCCCTAACCCTGGGCCACGTTAACCATGATGCAACTGGCAACCAACCAACTCCACCTTCTGGGCTCACCAGGGGCTCATGGCCGTCGTTGGACACACCTGCTGCAGAGTGTTTGCAATTGCACATATGACCGTGTCCTAAACACATCTCCATATCTATGGACTTCTCCATAGAGGTTGGTTCATGTTGGTTCTGTGTGGTGGTAGGGGAACCCACCTCCAGTGTCTGCATGAGGTTGGGCTTGATGGCGTCTCTCATTAGAACGGCCAGGGCACCGCTCACGCCCTGTGGAGGAGTGGACATGGATCGAGTTGGTGCTAAAAACTTGGCACACGTTTTAAAACCTGCTGCGGAAACCACATAGAGGCTTTAAAATGAATGCTACTGGTATAATATCATCAAGCAACATGACCATTTCTGTGGATTATTGATAACGGAAGCTGAACTGATAGAGCGGCCGAAACCCTTACAATTGGGTCGTTTGTATATATGTGCATAATATAGAGATCAAATCCTCACAAGAATCATTACAGTATTGACTGGCTACTTATATTTCCCAGAGCTCACAGATTAGCAGCAGTAAATACTGTGTTACTATGGTGACAGTTGTGGCTGTGGGGACTGATTGGACCAGAGGGGACAGAGAGGGGGCAGGGGGCTGATGGGAACTGACCAGGTCCTCGGTGGTGATTGGCTGCCCGCTGTTGCTGGTGGCCACCACCATGTTGGCCAGGCGTCGGCGCATGTCCGCCAAGCTGCTGGTTAGGGCCAGCACCGCCATGATCTCACTGGCCACGGTGATGTCAAACTGGGCCTGGTGGACGGTGGAGGAGAAGACAAGAACCAAAGAGACATGTACTATGATACAGAGACGCTTGACAGCTCTGACGCACGGTTGGAAAAAAGATGCTGAAAGTGAGGGATGGGGAGAATTGTCAGAAGTCAACGATATTGGACATAGACATTTAATTCAGAATGGGAATTAGGGCTTTCTTAAGTGAAAACAGATTTATCCCCCAATTTCTAGTCCATGAAGTGTACTGAACAGTTTTGTGAATAAGGAGGGCAATATTGATCAACTTAAATACAATCACTATTATTATAATTGACCATTCATCGATGAGAGTAAAATGGCTCCAGCAAATTTCGAGAGTGAATCGCAAACAAGACATGAGCTCTCCCTCTCGCTACCTCTCTGGTGAATCCCTTCTCAGTGGGCGACTGGCCAACCGTGATCTTCCTCAGGAACCGGTCGTTGGTGTCCAGAACTGCAAGAACACACAGACACACGCAGATTCACAAGGTGATACACAAAAGGCGGCAATTATAGACATTATAAATCCATGACGTGGAGGAACAGCTGTCCCTGCGTCCACACCTCTCTGCCAGGTCACAGCCTCCGGGTTCATGTCCAGGCGGGCGAAGCGAGTGACCTCCTCATCCGTCAGGGTGGCGGGGTCCGTCTTGTCGATCCCCAGTTTCTATGACCACACAAAGAAACGTATGGTCGTTCATTCACAACACGCTTACTCCACTTTGCCCGTGTAAAGAACAGGTACGCCATTCTTTTGTTTGTTTTGTGATTGGGACGTTTCATGCTTGAGATTTGCCCTTCTGTCATGCCCTGTTTACCTTTAATCTGTTGATCTGGATGGGGGAGAACTGTCTCTGGCCTCCGCTGATTGGAACTAAGCGGTTGTACAGAGCCTGAGGTCAAACAAACACAAAGAGAGAGAGAGACGATGACATGTTAACACAAGAACGGGTTCTCAGACGGCCAACGAGAGAGAGAAAGAGAGCGAGCCAGAGAGAGGGGATGTCGGGATGGCCCACTCACCTTGTCCGACTGCGTGTTCTCGTGGAAGATGCGGGCGTCGATGGCTGCTGCCACCAGGTTGTTGGCGGCGGTGATGGCGTGGATGTCCCCGGTGAGATGGAGGTTGAACTGCAAGCATCAGTGCAGCCATTTACATACATTTCAATACAAGTGTTGCTGGCATTTCTGAATCATGCAGACAAGCCCTTAGGAGAGATGCCTCCGCTAAACCAGCGTGTGCACGTACAGATTTATGCCCTTTATATCTATTCAATGGGACTATTAAAAAGAGAAAAAGGTAACTGGGTGGTGTGTTGGGTTTGGAGAGAGTAGGTAGAGGGAGGTGCAGAAGCCATTTACACTGGAGCTAGCATGAAGTCTCAAATCAAACTCAAACCGTACATGTTGTACCATTAACAAGAAGTGCTTCAATGTGACTTGAAATCGGGACCAGTGCAAGTTTGGTACAAAAACAGGATGGAAAGCAAGGCATTACCTCCTCCATGGGAATGACCTGGGAGTAGCCCCCACCTGCGGCGCCGCCTAGCAACAGAGAACAGCGTCACCCGGTCAACACATCACACGCATTAAATCTTCCACAGCCCGGGTGTCCGTTCGACCACTCTGCTGAAAGGCTGCACGGCTACTGTATTGAGTGTGCTGACCTTTAATGCCAAAAGTGGGCCCCTGGGAGGGCTGGCGGACGCAGGCGAAGACGTTGAGTTTCAGGTGGGCGCCCAGGGCCTGGACCAGGCCGATAGTGGTGGTGCTCTTTCCCTCCCCCAGGGGGGTGGGGGTGATGCTGAAGGGAGAAAAAGAAGAATAAAAAATACTTTCTTATCATCGGTGAAGGCTTCAACAATATATAAACATGGATAATGAATAATATATAACTAGGGAAAGAAACAATTTGTTACGTTTGTCAGGTTTATGTTGTTTGATTCGTCACTGTGCACACTAGCGCTAGTAGAAGGTAAACATTGAAGAGATCTCAAGCTCCAACAACATAGGAAGATAAACAAGACAAACACACGCCTTCAGCGGGGAGAACACCTCGTAGACAAGGCATCATGAACAAGAGAAGCCAACAGACAGACGAGACCTTTGTCGGCGGTTGCCTTACCCAGTGACCACCACGTATTTCCCGTCGGGCTGTGCCTGCAGGCGCTTCATGATGCTCAGCTGGACCTTGGCCTTGGTCTTGCCATAGAGCTCCACCTCGTCTGACAGCAGGCCCACCTCCCGGGCCATGCAGTCGATGGGCTTTGGCACGCAGGAGCGGGAAATCACGATGTCACTGTCGTAGGGAAAGCATAACATAAATATGGGTTATTACACAGGTTATTACGCAGTCGTTCAGTACAGCTGGATATTTTTACGAGTCTGACTTATTTTGTTGAGTCTGCAGGACAAGACAAAATACAAAGACGAGTAAAAATATACAGCAGTACTAAATGACTACCTGTGTAATACACTGTTTATTATACGACAATTGCACAAATAAATCAAGGAAAGAATGAGTTTTCAACCATTTATTCTGCCACGTTCAACTGTCAACAAGCGTCTATAACCGCACGCTCTGTCAGTTGTTGAACCATGTAATATCGCTGTATATTTACCCATGCTTGCACTCGATATCTCGCACGTCGTGTAATAATGTTATTTATGCATTGGTTACGAGAGGAGAGTCGAAGGATACCTTTTCTGAGGAAGATTAACTCAAGTTTCGCAGGATGACTGAGGGCAAATATTTAGGAGGCCAGAGCAGGGTTCTTGAGAAGGTCGGAGAACAACCAGACACCCACCTGGGAACGGGCTTCTGGAGGTTGAGCTCGGTGTAGGAGATGTTCCACTTGCCGGGTTGATGGCTGTCCAGGAAGCGCTTGGCACCCAGCACGGTATTCTACACACACCAAAGTTTTCTTAACGTCATTAAATTGCCTTCATCCCCTAGGCAAATGCAATGGATTAGGAACAAATATCCACATTGTGCGTTGAACAAGAAAAAGGTGAAAATAATCGAAACTCTGATAAAAACTGATAAAAATACACTTATTTATTTGTATAATGTAGTAGCATGTAGTTTGTTATAATCAATTGTATTACTGCTGTGCACAAGACTTCATAAGATTGCATCTTTGGCTGTACCTTTGGGTCCTTAAAGTGAACAACATAATAAGAAGTGGATTTTCATGGAGCGTTCCCTTGATACTAATTACTCAATGACGATGGAAAATATCCATGTTATAGTCTCATACAACATGAATACTGGGGGGTTTTCATGGCACCGAAAAGATGCATAAAAGCGGATGGAAGGATCTTAATTAAAGTGCTACCATCATACCACCATAAAGAGCACCAGTCTTACCGCCATTAGCATAGCCACCGTCATTGGTCCGACGCCACCAGGCACTGGGGTGATGAAGCCGGCCTGTTCTTTGGCTGATGTGTATTGGACGTCTCCCACCACACGCTTGCCACTAGGCTTGCTCTCATCTGGCAGAGGGGCAGAAGCATCAACGGTTGGACTTGCTTTTGGATCAAGAGGACAGTTCTTGCCAACTGGATTAGTCTATGGAACAAAGACTGTTTCAAGGGTTACCGACCTGGAACGTGATTGATGCCACAGTCGATGACCACAGCCCCCTTCTTTATCCAATCCCCCTTCACCATCTCTGCTTTTCCAATTCCCACCACCAAGATGTCTGCTTTGTTCACCTGCACACAACAATCAATAAGATATATATGTTGTGACGTGTTTGTGAATAGTTTTAATGATTCAAGAAAGGAACATGAACCGTATTTTATTATGGACATAGATCATCTTCTGCACAATCTACATGGAAGACCTCATTTAGCGAGACCAATGTCCGTGGCCAATCCACTGGCGAGTGCCGTCCATCTTACCTCCTCTTCCAGATTGGCTGTCTTTGAGTGACAGGTGGTGACAGTCGCGTGGCTCCACAGCAGCAGGTCGTGCATGGGCGCGCCCACAATCTTGCTACGGCCAATCACAACGGCCTTCTTGCCTGCAATAGATACACCTGCACACAAGCCATTGGATCAGGCGTTTTTCAGACTCAAACATGGTTTTCTCCAAACTGTCATAAGGCGGCAAGATTTTTGACAGCTACCCGTCTGTTTGATGAGCTCCATGCAGCCGTTTGGGGTGCAGGGCAGGAAGCAGTCACCCAGGTCCCCTCGAGCAAGCTTCCCCGCGTTGATACTCGTCAGCCTGATCAGATCACAAAACACACACAGAATAACTTTCTCAATTCTCTGTGTTCATGAGGAATAACTAAGACTAGAAAATAGCTTTTTCAAATGGTCTTAAAAAAGGGATTGTTGTCATCTTTAAGGGACCTAAAAACAAAAACGTAGCTACATAAACAATAATATACATAAGTTGGGACCATCTACAGATGGTATGATAGTGGATGATCATTTTTGCTGTGGAGCAGTGAATATTTTTGCAATTGAGCTGAATAGTTACTGTTTATTCACTGAGCTAAAGGGGCGTTTTACCACAGTCGATTAGCCATGCTTCAATAGAAAAACAACTGATGTCACCACGGTAACATCCCCACCAAAGGAAGAATCTTTCGGTTCTTGAGTCGTCTGGTGCTGCTTACCCGTCCACGTCCTTCTCCGGGGCCACGGCGTTGGTCACCTTCTCCGTGTCCATCTTGTTGACAGAGTCCAGAGGGAGCTGGACGATGAGGCCGTGGATGGAGGAGTTCTCGTTCACCTCTCGGATACGCTCGAGGACCTACAGGCACCGTGTTACAGTTACACACCGTGTTACAGTTACACACTGTGTTACAGTTACACACCGCACACAGAGGAAGATGCTGCTCCATGTGGAAGCAGTGTGTGGGAATCGGCTTCCAATGGTCCTCTCATCGTCGCTTACCTCACTCTCTGTCGAGGTCTTAGGGAGTCTCATGTGTGTGGCGTTTATTCCGATCTAGCCATAGAGGTGACAATAAAAACTGTTTTTAAATGTCTTTACATAAAAAGCGTAAATTATTAAATAAATGATTAGATGTATATATTTATTTTTTTTTACATTTTTTTATGGATCCGATCTGATGAGGTCCATGTGTTATGAACATACCTCAGCTGCTGCCTTGATCTTCATGCTGATGTAGAGATTTGAATCGTCTCTGTCTCCCACCTAAGTCAACCAACACAGATGATTCACAGCTTAAGCCACACAAGGTGGACGCATCCACGGTGCATTCATTGAGGACACAAACAGCATCTGAAGAAGAGGCAAGCCATGGAAAAGTGCAATGCTGGACTCGGCTGGATTTGCATCATTACTGATACGCTGATGACCTTGGTTTCTCCTCCTTTGACTGACCTGTAAGACGACCAGACCGGGGCTGAAGTTGGGGTCCTGAGCCTTCATCTGTTCCACTTCGTTCTTGAGGCGTGCCCGCACCTGCCTGAGAATATCAACAGAAAACAATAGTGTTATTTATTTAAGTTCACACACAGATCGAGACAAGGAATAGAACTAGAAACTGCACCGTCCAGCTAATCTCGCAGCAGAGGTCCAGCAAATGACACCACGTTTGAAGAATGTGGGTTCCTGCAGTAAAACATACACCACCACTACCACAACCAAGTTTACGGGCCTCTGTTGTCTTACAGTAGCCTGACACAGCCTGATAATCAGACAGCCAGCAAACCATAGCGAGTTTAATCTATTTCAGCAACATCATCATCATCACAATCATTCCGTTGTTCTTGAGAGGTTAAGTTAGCAACAATGAGATTATGTAACTACAATGTGGAGCTGCTGACAGTGCAATACTGCAGCACACATGCATCAGTTCTACTGCTGCAAGCTACTTGAAGCTGGTGTTACACTGTACACATTTACAGTCCTATTACTGCCCTTTTGATCTTCATTCACCGAATAATAGATAGCATGTTATCTCATGAGATAACAAAGGATAGACAGGGGATAACTTAATGTTAAGAGTCTACAAGCTTCAACCAATTGCTATATAAACGTTTAGAAATTAATCAAATGGTCAAATAAGAGTGATCAAAGAACAGAGATGTCACTCAACCAGACAGATAAGGAAATGTACTGTCCTCCCCAATGCAAACACAATTGGATAGTATTGAACTACAATTTTTAATTGCCCCAACAATGGCTAAATGGGAATAAACATATATGGTTGTCCACACAGACCATATTATTTGTGCTTATTCAAAACTGGCAGAGATCCATTAGGATGTAGGAGTTACAATCAAGCCTCACGTGGCTCCAAATTTAAGCAGAATACCTCACATGATGCCAATAAGTGCATGGGCATGACACTAATAAGTGTCAGCAGTGAGAGTTAGCCCTATATCTTCAAACCTAGAGCCACGTTAGTTGTTGTCCTAGTATTTTCCTCAGAAATAATCTGAAATACATTTTACTTTTAGACAGACAGACATTTGTAATGACAGTTTAGTGACCAATTTTGTGGCCAAATTAACCAAATTGCCTTGAAAAAAAAACGAAATTACAAAACTAGAAGACCAAACACTACACATCACATGGCTATTTTCAGAAATAAGTTATCCATCTCTAAACACAGTGTCAATAATTACATATTTGATTTATGACAATGTCATATTACAGCATCTTGCCCATAAAGCATACTTCCTTATCACTGAACGGTTAGGATTGTAGATCACCCCACTACTTTAGAGCAATGGATCAAACTCTATTCAAATGAACATGAACCTACATGACCTACTTGTCGACTTGATGGACCTCAGATTTATCATTAAGTTACCAATTAACCAGTAGGTCAACCCCAAATGAGTTGGATAGAATGCATGTCTCGTGACAAGCATACGTCTCAAACTAATATTGACATAATTATCGTCTGTTCCAAAGACTTCGCATACAAGTTTACACTTCAAAAAGCCATTTAAGCATAATACAAATGCATGGGCGAGGGTAAGGGTTCACTGCATGGAGTTTGTCACTTTTTGCAACATCTTACATAACAGCAATCGATCCTGCAACTTTTGAACAGCAAAGTCTACTTCTGGCAACACACAACATATAAGGCACGTCCGGAAAGTGACCCTCGGGGACCTTGTGGTGTAATTACTACACGCTAAATAGAAGATAGTAGCCTATTGAGATATATTTCATATGAATTGTTTTATGTGGTTTCCAGTCAGTGTGGCAAAGTACACTGGTTCAAGGCTTGCAATTGGTCTTCCAATACATGATCGAATCCTGAGAGGTTAGGTATAACAACTTAGTTTGAATAAATATTTAAATACAAATATGCAATTTGTAGTTTAGTTTCGTTTTGATTTGCCCTATATCAATGCCTTTTTTCCACAATCGTGTGTGAAATATTGCGATCATAACATTTTACTAATCTGCAAATCTAATCGGCATTTTTAAAGACAATTTTAAAGGACTAGGCCTTGAATTTATGTTTGTGTTTAAGATTAGCCCCACAACTATTAAAGAAAAAAAACAAGGTAATTTCAATTACAAAAGAAAGTAGTCTAACTAAAGTGCACAATGCTGCACATTACACCTGATACACGTGGTCAAGACGTACGTAATATAATCCCATGCATTATTTTTATCATTCACCCTGCTGCCATTATTTAAGACGTCACAGTAGGCTATGAAACAGTCACAGTCTTAAACAAATCTAGCCATTACAGAATAAAAGGTATTACAAAACTTTACAGCTAGCCGGCTAGTTAGCTGGTACACATTATCAACGCGTGGTTTCTTCCAATGGACCTTATGGTCAAACGATGGCATCATAAACTTACGCGGAAACCTCTTTGCCGCTGATGATTTGGGCTGGCATGGTTCGGCTGGACAGTAGTAGATGGACAGATGTAGTGGACGCCGAGCAGATTGTGTTCAGTCAAAAGTCTGACAGTAGTTCAAAGACCAGAGTTCCACAAGCCAGAGAACGCCTCTTTCTACGCCGACGCTGCGCAACAAAGTTACCGTAATTGATTTTAGAGAATTGCCGTTACTAGCTCGTCCATTCGCACGACCTCTATTACAGTGAATCTAACCATAAATCAAACGCTTCACTTGACTCTTGTCCAGCTCTCCCTACCTCTCTTCCTGACAAATAATGAGTAGGCTATATATTTGTAATATTTTACTGACTTTTCTTTTGTTATATATTTTGTAATATATTTTGATATTGTATTTATTCAGATAAGATTTATTTTATTATTATATTATTATAATGATGACTATTATTACTATTATTATGATTGTTGTTAACCAATAAGGTGGAGTAATAATCCACCGGGTGAGGACAGCAGGGGGCGCCATTGCACCTAGCAGGGCTTCGCAGAGCAATGTTTATGGGCGTAACTTGACGTTTTACTCGAGTATGTTTTGAATCTTGCAAAGGTGCCAGCGTATGATCCTGAAAATACGAGAACACACTAGGTAGTATCAGTAGTCGCTCAGGCTATGAGCCTGTATTGAGACATGAAGAAGCATAGAGAACGATGGAGAGTAAATTCTGCGTTTTAAACGACCCCGAAGACTTGCAAACGTTAATTACAAACACTGAAAATAGGCTACAATTTGAAAGGTATGTTCGGCTAACGTTACAGATGCTAGCTAGTTCCACAGCTGTTTCGGTCTAAGGCCTGGCACTATATCCAATGTATTAACGCATTGTTTAGTTTCCAGTCGAAACGGGTTTATAGATAACAATATAAGGCATTGCATATCCTGCAAATATTTGGTTTGCAAGAGGCTCGGTGTCCCAAATAAAGCGAATCAAGGGAGTGACAGACTCGGTCCACAACTCCACCTTGAAATGTGTTCTCATCAGTCTCTTTTGAACAGGTTTCTATTGTTTGACTGCCCTGCACGATCATTTTCTCAGGTCTAAGACGTTGTTTGAGGAGATTCGGGCGTCCATCAATAATAACGATGAAGAGGACCGCTCCTTCTGGAGGCCAGTGCTTCCTTGGGGTGGCGTCTACACCATCCGGGCAGGACGGAAGGCTATATCCTGTACCCCACTGTATGTCAAGATATACTTGAAGAACACCTGCACCATCGACGGATTCCTCATGATCCTCTATGTCATTCTGCGGGACAATCAGGGATTCCCCAGGGAGCTTGGTGTCTTCCTGGGCAAGCAGTTTGTGGAGCATTTCCTCACACTGATGGACTCGTGTGACTACGTCACGGTTAAGATGTTGTGGATCTGGTATAGGATGTCTAAGAAACAGTATCGATCTGCAGTTTGCCAGGCGGCTCTGGAGATCGACTTGTTTGGCAATGAGCACGATAACTTTACCGAAAACCTGGAGAACCTGATGTCCACCATGCAGGAGAGCCTGTGCACCAGCTGGAGCTGTCCGACCCGCTTCCAGGAACTCCTCAAGAGGACAGTCATCATCAAGTAGGAGCAAATGCCCCGCAGTGCAGTGCAGTGCAGAAACATCTACGTTTAACAAAATGTTGCCTTTTTAATAAATCGTTTTTTTGAGCTGTGAGCAGAGATGAACGATGATGAACAGATGAACAGAACCGTGTAGGGTTGATTGCAGTTTCTTCCCATTGAGTGCTCCTTACAATTTTAGTTGTTATGCTTTCGTCCCCCAGCCCTCCTCATGAACTGCCTCCCAGGGATCCCATCCAGTCCGCCGTCGACCAGTTCTTCTGCCCCAAGATCCTGCTCTGCACCGAACTCGGGTGAGCCCCCCCCCCTCTTCCACTCCTTGTGCTGTACGTTGTCATAGCTACTTAACACACAAGTGTTCACCGTGTCCTCCCTGACCAGGTGTGACGGGTTGCGGGAGTTCTCCCACCGGGTCTTCTGTCACGGGGCGCCCCCCTTCGTCATCCTCAACATGCAGCAGTGGAAGGCGGAGGAGCTCTCCTACGTCCCCTACCACCTGGCTCTGTCCCAGCACAGGTAGCTTCTCGCTACAGATCTTCTGCATCACCGTGAGAACTGGGGAATAGAAGCGGACGGAAGGAGGACTAGGTGTGGTTAACTAGGTGTGGCTCCAGCAGAAGGTCCTCCTCGTTGACGGGAGGGGTTGTCCTCACACATTGCCGTTTATATTTTTCTTCTACCTAAACTGCCAACACCGAGACGACTAAGGTGTGGCCAACTTTTGTATTCAACCACACAGGAGTTACCGCACAGGGGTTACATTATTAATACTGATATGGTGTGTCCGGTTTCCAAAGGTGACCGGCACCCGGGTACTTCTGCTACTGCTACATGTGCTGAATCACACTAACGCACCACCGTGCATTTCCACAGGTACTCACTGGAGGGCGCCACGCTCTTCAACAAGGAGGAGCACCACTACTCGGCCGCCTTCCAGATCGACGGCTACTGGATGCACTACGATGGGCTGAGGAGCGACAACCTCATCCTGTTGCACAAGCCCCCCGAGCTGCTGCTGCTCTCCTCGCTCGTCTACACGCGAGCGTCTGAGAAATGAAGCCCCACCGCCACCGCCACTGCCACCGCCATTCTGTCTGAATGATGACACACACGCTCACAGCAGAGGCAAGGCAGAGACGTGACGGATGATTAATTTCTACCACCAATGCTTCTTATTCCATGTATAGAGTTTCTGGTTGCTTCCCCCCTCCTCCTCCAGTTTTGAGGAAACGTACAAGTCTTATGAGCTGTCTTTCACCCCGAAGACTATAGGAGGCTCACTGCTTGGCATCCAAGAATATAATGGACTATAATAGTTCTCAGCTGATATGCACAAATCGGGGCGAGGGGGTATTTGCATGTCATATTCACGTGAGGCTCACAATACAAATACCCACACACTTCACATTGCCATTGCTATACAAACACGTGTATTTGAATGCCTACGAGAATGCAATTTATATTTAGCAGTGTTGTAGCGAGAGCTGCAAATGGTGAAAAATGCATTGAGGATCCGGTTAAAATATTGAACCTTTATGCATATCGGCCTTTGCCTCAATTAAAAGGGTGCTCTTTCTTTACACTGTGCTTTGTGTAACTAGACTGTTTGCTTCCTTTGCCATTTGTCAGTTCGTGGTCTTAGATATCTAAGATGCCAAAAATGCAGACGTTGTTCAAGAACAAATGAAATGCTTTAGTTGCAATGACATATTTTTACTCTGTATTGCAAAAATATGGTAAATATAACCATGCTGTCTAAAGTACATTGTTTTCAAAACATTGATCATTTCATACTCCGTATTAGCACATACTAGTCTAATAGTAGAACTTGAATTTGTATTTTTATTATTTTTAACATAGCGCACTCCAGAGTGCCTGTTTCAATCAAATGTCTTATCAGTCTTAAAAGCATTAAATTACCCCTTTCTATGCAGCCAATGTCCATCTATTGAAATGATGTATACTTAAATATATAATTTGTACTTGATACATACACAACACACAAAATAAGACAATGATAAGGAGTACCTTTATAAGGCAGGCATTTATTTTAACTGGGTACAACTGTACCAACAAACAGACTAAAATGTATGGAAAATGTCCTTAAGTAAAATGTTAACATGTGGTGAACCAAAGAGCTACAGTCTATATCTAAGGTCATCTTGTGCATCCAGTAAGAGTCCACAGGATATAAAAGATTCAAGATGATCACCTTACTTCAGACACACACAATGGAAATGAAGTAGAAGCAGTGGTAATTTGGCTAAACATTGACATCAGCTTCAAAGGATTCCGTCTGTAGATTCTAAACTGTAGCTTGGCAGGTTCCAGAACTGATGTTGTTGGTCCTCCCGAAGCTGCATTTTTAGTTATAACAAGCACTTTGGTGAAAGTGGTGGCAAAACGACACGTAGGGTTAGGCCATAAATAAAATAAAACAAGCATTTACTTGAAAATCTTTTTTTTTCATTTTTTTTTTTGCAGATTTCACGTTTGCAGATTTTATCAGGCTTTCTCTAACGATTCAAGAATATGTATGAACCACTTACGCAAAATTCCTGAAAAACTCACGCCCACACAGTACGACAAAACATACACTTAAACAATGAGAACCGCACATAATTATGCCTGCATAATTTGTGCTCCTGCTAATAGACTTTGATTTTAAGTGACTACCGTTACATAAAAAAAAACAAATCAGTGAGTATTGTTACAGAACAATTGCAATAATAAAAAAAAAAATCATTCCATCGCCGTTTTTCTAAAATAAAATCCAGGTTTGCAATCTAACGTTTATATTAATGTCTACTTGAAGTAACGTTTCATAAGTTATCACCAAAAGGCAAATTTGTGGGACAGGTCAGTTTTGGGAAGGAAAAACAAAAAAGATCTGCCTGCAGGGGCTACTAGAGAAGCCCACTTCATTGCCTAGTGTTCAATGGTAAAGTCAAATATTTATGTGTGGCTTATAGCACAGGCTACAGTGCATCTTATGTGAAGCCAACGACTAATAAACTGTTGAGCAATCCCTTTGAACCTGCATGCACACAACCTAAAAATGACGCCACACAAAGAGCACATATCGATGGCTTGTCAGACAAGCATTTCTCACTACTCAACATACATGCCACGCGTTATTCCGTTACAGCAATGAGATACCTTGGCTTGTTAAAAATGACTAAATGAACAGAAAACAAATTGATCCACAGAGAAATAAGTCTTATTGCATCATCTAAATGCCATCAGTCTTAATAAAACATGTACACATTACAATATGTATCAAATAGTTTGGTAAGTGCAATGCAAGTCTCCACTTCTGTGCACACATCAGTGTTTACAATGCAGCTCAAACGTGACACCGAC
The DNA here is from genome assembly GCA_900302595.1 of Gadiculus argenteus. Classification (NCBI taxonomy): domain Eukaryota; kingdom Metazoa; phylum Chordata; class Actinopteri; order Gadiformes; family Gadidae; genus Gadiculus; species Gadiculus argenteus. The sequence continues at coordinate 991 of OMLJ01050769.1, read as the reverse complement.
ATGAACAGACACTTAAATGGATGCGCCACATTTAGGTTTTTTTTGTAATTTTCTTTTGCTCCCTCTCAATGCTCTGCCTGGCCCTGCCCATGAAGGAAGCAATGCCTTCCATCAGCCAGGATTCAGGCAAACATTTACTTCAAATTGCCACAGGATGGGTCATACAGGAACAACACGGCCTGATTGACTGCTTTCTAATCATCCCCCCCTTCATGAGCGCATAAGAGGACACAAGACGTATGCATTCAGGGAACTAAGCGCCAACAGGCTATTGGTTGAGCACTACTGGTGAGGAAAGTAATATCACAACATGGGAGGAAAACACACACAAAAAAACAGGCATGTTTTGGCACTTCTTGCGGAATAATGATTAGATCACTTAATCCAAGGTTGCCGTGGAACCTCCAACACAAGGCTCAGGTTTTTAAGAAACAAAAATAAGTGGCAGACTATGTGTAACATCATCCTGGAAATTAAAAGAACGATTAAGCATTTCATGTGCTGCAAGGAGAGGGCGGTGGGGGTGAGATCAACAGCCTTCTCCGAAGCCTCTTTTAACGAGCGAGCCCAGATGACTATTTGAAGATCATACCAATGTCCAATTAAACCAACCTTACGCAATGTGGACAGGAATGTATAGGTTTTTAAGCCAAAAGCATTGCTTTAAATGGGACAGGGATTTTGTTTTATTGCATGGGCAGGTCAAGAGGTGTAAGATTCAGGGGCATTTCAAAGCAGACTAACGTTACAGCTGACTAGAACGTAAACACAGTAAAAAAAATAATTTATGTCAATAATAATTTATGTTAGGCAACAAACAGAAAGGGCTCCTGAATCCTACATATAGCACCAGTTAGTATTGGTTATTAATCCAGGGGCGAGGAGGATAGGATCCAGGTTGCTTTTCCAGAGAAATAACCCACCAACGCACAGAGGTGTAACAGGCATTTCTCATTGGCTCCTAGGGTTAGGCAGAAACAGACGTGTGTGT